>CAUYTI010027342.1:0-62798 GCA_963575145.1 Galago senegalensis
TGGTCCCAGCTACTTGGGAGGCGGAGGCAAGAGACTCGCTTGAGCCCAGGAGTTGGAGGTTGCTGTGAGCTGTAATGCCACGGCACTCTACCCAGGGGGACAGCTTGAGGCTCTGTCTCAAAAAAAAAAAAAAGAAACAGAGTTGCAGATATTATCAAGTTAAGATGATGTCATCAACGTGGACCCCAACCAGGATGACTAGTGTCCTTGGAGGAAAAGAAGAGAGACAGAGACACAGGAGGGACAGCATCGTGTGATGGGGAGGCAGAGATTGGAGCGATGTGTCCACAAGCCAAGGAAAGCTGGTAAAGACCAGCAGCGGAGAGAAAGGGAAGGCAGGACCTTCCTGTAGAGCCTCAGACACAGCATGGCCCTGCCAGGACCTTGACTTTGGGATTTTAGCCTCTAGTACCATGAGACAATAAATTCCTATTGTTTTAAACCCCAGTTGGCAGTAATTGCCCAGCACCCCTGGGAGATGGACACAAAGGCTGGAGCTGGAGCTTCCTCTGGGAGATCTTTCTCAAGTGACCTATCTCTGTGCCCAGGGCCACAGAGGCCTGACCTGTCCAAACTTCAGCACTTTCCCAGGAAAGCTGTGAGTATGAGTCAGAGAACAGAGAGTGCAGACATGCAGAGGACCCCGAGATGCCAGCTTTACAGATCAGTAAGCACAACAGAGGGCTGATGAGAGCTGACATTTATTTGAAACTGGATTAGGAAAAAGCATGCATTTGCTTCTAAGCCACTATCACTGATGGACACATAAAGACAGATTAAAAAACAAACAAACAAACAAAAACCTCCACTGTTTTGAGAAGTGGAAACATGCTGGATGCGTTCATAGGAGGCGAGTAAGGAGCAGTGTTGATGGCAGCAAACTGGCAGGAATTTCCCAGTGTTTTCTGGATCTCTTACTTTCCCTGAAATTTTTATCCATCACCACCCCTTCAGGTGTACCCAGGTCAGAGAATATTTTTAAGACGCTCTGGGAGGCCCGGGGCACACAGTGTTGGTGTGGGAGACCCTGAGTGTCAGGAGAATTCCCGCACTCCAAGTGGACAATCCCTCGTCCTCAGACATCACAACTCAGCTCAGCAGACTGGCACAGTCCTGAGGTCAGCAGCCAGGTCTGAACCCCACACCTCGTGGGCTTCACTCACTGTCCACTTGCTGACTGAGTCAGGAAGAAAAACTAATAAAAAGAAGGAAAATCATAGAGTCATAACATGTTTTTGAAATTAGAATAAAGCTGGTATAACTTGGTTTATATTTTTTATGGTGCAGAAATGGAAACTCAGAGAGGTTAATTCATTTGCCCAAGGTCACAGGGCTAGGTAACATCAGATTCAGACTCAAAAGTGCAAATAACGTGTCCTTTTACCAGCCTCCTCTATTTCCCACAAATTCTATTAACTGTCCTTGATGATTTTTCAAACAGGGATGATAATCTTACCAGCCAAGATTATCATCCCCTGGTCACAAGCACTGTTCTTGAGGGGAAAAGATATACTCCCGAGCTTCAGTGTAGAGCATTTTACACTTCACGGTGCTCCAACATACTGTGCCCTAGTGGGATGCACCTTCATCCCCACACATAAGGAAAATAATGAAAGTTAATGTATTATGCAGCTAAAATTGGAATCACATACCAATAGCAAAATGAGTATATTTCTGGGATTACATCTTTTAACACTGGCACACACTGTCCTCTTCAACGTGGAAGCACTGGTATCACAAGTAATAAGATGGGCAGTTACGTCCAGGGTTTGAAAACAAACACTAGACATCCCTCCAACAATGCCTAGAATGAAAGTGGACGGCAAGGATCATTTGGACTTTCCCAGCCACTGCAGGAGTCTCTTCTGTAGAAAGCAGGAGGAGATATCTGCTGGTTTTGATGCAATGACCTGAATTTCAGAAGCCTGAGCAAATGCTGGCTGGTTGGTATTTTAACATGGCGGCGGTTCCTTCCCCATCCATCTTCCAACCAGGAAATGCTAATTTTCCTTTAACAGAAGGTAGAAATTGTACCTGTAGAAAAATCTTTCTCCCTCATACCAGAGGTGATATTAGCTTCTGTAAGATGAATTGGGTTGTCAGCCAGAGAGAGAGCCTGGAATATTGGGTTTTGCTCATAAATACACGGGGCAGGGACTTCTATGTGCCAACCGTCTCTGAACCTCTCAGAAATTATCTGTTTCCTCCAGTTGCCTGAGCACAGAGCAGCGTGGCTCCCCTCTCCCACCCTCTCCTCTCTGCTAACCCAGAGAGCCCACTTTGGTGAGAAGGGGTGATGGCACCCAGTAGGGGTTCATCCCAGCTGGTTTGTGGGTGTGTGCTCCAGCCCTGCAGATGTGGTCTAGGCTGCGTGCAGGTCAGGGGGTCCTTTCTCAGCTGCCAGTGTCCACTCCAGACCCAGAGACAATGAGAGCGGTTGGACCTGACGTGCAGCTGAAGGGGCAAGTAGGGGAAGGTGAGCTCAGCCCATGAAGCTTTTTGCTCCTACTTCATGCCCTGATTTAATGAGGACACTTTAGGACATTTTATGATGAGGATCTTAAGGCAACCTGGTTTTTGGAAGAGATCAGATATTTCTCCTGATTGAGTCAAATTTCCTTGAATCATAAAGCCACCTATTTCAAAGTGAGTTAATGACACACAATGGCACGCTCCTATTAATGGCCCCACATTATTTTTTGGTACAGTTTAATTACAATGCTTTAAAATGAGGCATCCTTTACATTTCACCAAACACCTTTGTAGCTCTAATTCCACGCGGCGCTCTGGGCAGAGAGGGATGCACTGTCAGTGTATTTTGAGATTTGGGTGTTTTTAAGGAGATTATTTCCAGGTCCATAGGCAATGTGCTCCGAGCCTGGATGAGCCTCAGGCTGCCCATCCTTTGGGGTACCCCAGTGTGTCTTCAGCACACCCCTCCCTGTGAAGATGTCTTTCTCCCATGACTTGATTAGCATTTGGTGGTTCCACAAGACTTGCTCACCTATGGTGGAAAGCACTGCATTTATCTTGCCCTCATCAAACTTCCAACCTAGGAGGAAAGACAGAAAAGAGTCATCACTGGACCATGATAAGAGGGTGAAGTGCACAGGGGTGTGGCTTAGTCAGAGCAGAAACTGACCACGGGGGCACGGCTTACAAGTTAGAAGAGGCCCCAGCTGGTAAGTCTTCCGAAGCCCCTGAAGAATTAGGAACAGCAGAGGGAAGAATGCAATAAATACTTACGGGGAAAACTGGCAAAGCAGTTATTGATGCTACAGGGTGGGGTGAAGAGATGGCTACGGATGGGTCACAGATGGCTGCGGGGTGACAAGTCGGTAGAGTCACCCTTAGAGAATCCAGGAGGAGGGGCTGGCCTCAGAAGGACAGCGAGATCAGGGACAGACTTTTGGGATTTGAGAAGCCTGTCTCCAGAGGAGAGAGAACTGTGGATACAGCTCGGAGATGTGAGTTATAAACAAGGAAAAGTGAGCGACTTGCCCAGAGCGAGCTCCGTAAGTGAGCAGAGCAATTGTAGACCCAGGAGAGTAAAGCCAATGCTTAAAATTCACCAGGAGAAGAGGCGCTCTAAAGGAAACCCAGCAAAACAGTTGGTAAACCCTCAAATGCCCCAGAAGTGAAAGGAGCAGAGAGAATTCCAGGTGAAGGGTGGGCGGAGGGTGCCAAAGTGGGGAGGATGGTGGCAATGGAGGGAGGGTGGTGCCAATGCCAGAAGGGCGGTGCCAATGGGAGGAGGAAGGTGTCAACTTGGGGAGGGCAGTGCCAAAGGGGTGAGGGTGGTACCAAGGCCAGAAGGGCGGTGCCAATGGGAGGAGGAAGGTGTCAACTTGGGGAGGGCGGTGCCAAAGGGGGGAGGGTGGTACCAAGACCAGAAGGGCGGTTCCAATGGGAGGAGGGCAGCGCCAATGGGAGAAGGGAGGTGCCAATGGAGGGAGGGTGGTGCCAATGGAGGGAGGATGGTGCCAATACAAGGAAGACGGTGTCAATGGGGGGGCAGTGCCAAACAGCACAGAAGCAGCAATACAAGGACTGAAGGGGCTGTCACTGGGGCCCACAGTCAGCAAACCACTGGCCCCCGACTGTCGCTGGGGCCACGATGCCAGCTGTGCTCTGAGATGTCAGCAGAAAGGAGGAGCATGGGGGCAGAGAACTCAGCATGGAGGGGAGGAGGTAGAAACTACAAGGAAAAAGAAACAGGGGCCTTTCTTTGAAACCTCAATTCTATTACAGTAACAGTTTTGTGCTTTCATCGTCCCTTAAGGCAGGATCCCAACCAGGACCCCAGAAACTCAAGTGAGAAAGGCTGAGCGTTTGGAGAACATGGGTGAGAAGTGAGTCCCCACGTCGCCAGAGTGAGACAGAATCACCGAGGACTGTTTGGTGGTTAACATATATCGGATGTTATCATATATTGCCTGAGCTTAACACATATTGGGTGAAAAACAGTCTTCTGGGTTTTCTCTGACTCCTGCCCCTCTACCTTACAGATCAATATTCACGCCCCCCTTTTTCTGTCTTTGGTTCCAGAGAGTGTGACTAACATAACTCATGGTTAAAATGCTACCCACACCATGAGCTCTGTTCCTATTATCATTCTATGTTTTATTCAGGGCTCTGCCTAGAATTGAAGTCCCACTCATTTCTCCAATTTGTCCCAGAGATGGAACAAATTAGACATGATTTTCGGTAAGACACTCAGAGGTACAGTGTCAAGGGAGGCACAGTCACTGATTATCCCAACACAGAACACAGAAATGAGAATCCTTGAGAAGGCTTGATGGAAAGGACATTTCTCTTGATATTTTCATCACTGGGATCTAATTTTAAATCTGGAGGACTTATGTGTTCTTTATACAAATTTACAATAAGCAGGATCTGGTTTTGTTTTCCTCAACTCACACTTTACGGACAAGGATGGATCAACGTGTGTCCTGGACTCTTCTTTAGGAGAGATTAACAAAGACAGATTTTGTAGTCTGAACTATTCCTTCCCAAGAGCCCTGGGGACAGTCCCTTAGCTCCTGGCTCCCACCCCCACCCTGAAGCCCACTTCCAGCCTCCCACCCGTAACATTGGATGCCCAGTGCATCTAAAGCTTGAGTCTCCTTGCAAGAGGCAGTGAACAAATTAACACACACATTCCCTGAAAGCAATACGGAATTAACCTAGGAGGCAAGTCATTGGCTACACGGCTTAATTAGAATGCCAATGCCATTTTCACCTGGTAATTTCAAGTGCAGCAGAGCCGTCTATAACTTTATGTGTGTGACTTTCACATTCATAATTTATTTCTGGCCAGGAATCCAGTACCTGGCCACATAGTGCAATGGGAGCTCGGCAATGGGATTAAGAGGCCCAATTCACATACTTAGCTTTTCCTCCTCTACAGCTCTTGAAATTTTTTAGTTCAGTTTGCATTTTATGAGAGCTTTTTAAGAATTGCATTCTCTGTGGTTAGAAATGGAGCTTAGTGCGGCTCGAGCTGTGAGCCTTCGTTCTCGAGGACGCTGTTCCCAAGGAGGATACTCTTTAGCTGTAAGTTCTGAGCTAGCAGTGAAGATGAGTAAGATCAGCCTGCCGGGAGCTCTGCATGCTGATGGAGAAAGATGGTAAACTCACAGAAGAACAGGTGTTACAGTGCGGGGGTGGTTTTGTCTCTTTCTCTATTAAGGCAAAACAAAACAGAGAGTGGCCACCAGCGTTGGACCCTTGCTACTTAAAATAGGTTCTGTGTTGGGCGGCAGCAACCTCCTAGGGAGCTGCTCAGAGCCGCGGACTCTCAGGTGGCCGGCTCAGCACCTGTGTCTTTACGATGTGCCCAGTGACCAGCACGTATATCAACATCTGAGCAACACATAGCCGACCATCGCAGGCTGGGACAAGGCTGTCTGTCCGACCATCGCAGGCTGGGACAAGGTTGTCTGTCCGACCATCGCAGGCTGGGACAAGGCTGTCTGTCGGTAGAGCCCAGGCCCACTGTGACACAGCTCCTTGGCCACTTCTCCCTCCAGAGCACTGGACACACACCCCTGTTCAGCCTCATTGTCTCAGTTCTTATTCTCTCTCCTCCAGACCCTGCAGTTTTCCTTGGCTTCTCCTTTTCCTATGCTGGTCTCTGATTTTTGTCTCCTAGTAAGAATTCTTCCTGTCTGTGACTTTAGCTCCCAAGAGCCTGTTTGGGTTGGAATTATGTGAAGGATCATTATGTGAACCTCGGTGGTCATCAAACATCATCAAGCACTTCCTGTGCCAGTCACAGTTCAACACACACCAACTCATGGGTCCACCCTTGTGAGAACTCTTATCATTTTCTTCATTTTGCAAATTAGGATCCGGAGAAGAGCCATATTTAAGAACACACTAAGTTCCTCCAGGCAGCATGTGGAGGAGAGAGGGCGCAAAGCTGTATTCCCCAGGTCTGCAGCCTATGCCATGGCAGCCAGGCCAGCCTGCAAGTCCCTGAGGGCCACCATGTCATCAGCCTCCACGGACATCCACCTGACCCACACGAAACCCTGCTGCACAGGCCGGTCACCACGCCCTGTTCAAACCCTGCCTGCCCCTCCCTCTGTCTTCCCTGAGTCTCATGTGGGTGATCATCCAGCCCGCCTGTCTCCCACTCAAGTCCTGAACCACATGTGACTTCCCTCTGCCTTCCTCCACCCACGGCCCTCAGACCCTCACCAGGGCTTACTGACCCCCCGTACATGCTCAGGGGGACCCCATGTGTGCCCCCTTCTCAGTTTGCCCCACAAGCGAAATCATTGTATAACGTTTGGAAAATGTTTCCCATGCACCCTTCAGCCCACTGGGATGCGCTGGTCTTACTGGGGCTAGACCGTCCCCATCAGGGAGAGGGGTGCATACTTTATCGACCTCCCCTCCCCGCAGAGAGGAAAATGACTCATATGAGTAAAGCCGATGTTCCCGGGGAGCGTCACCTGCAGAGAACCTCCCTCCCGTGGCTGTGATCCTCGAAAACTTCCATTCGCTTTTGAGATACTTATTTTCTGCACACGTGTTCCTGGATACCCACACTATATAAGGAAAGAAAAAATGTAATTATATGCATGTGTAGCAAGGGTTCGTGGCCTTGCCCATGTGTTTATATAATTGTGGACATCAGTAACCTAGCTTCAGTTATAATGGTCTGTGCTGTGAAAAAGGGCAACTTTGGTAGCCCTTGTTTTCAAATAATGAGATTTTGTTCCAGAGAAAATATTAACTTCTAACTCTGCTGTATTTTGAATAGAAATTGTACTGGAAATTCTGTGTATGCTAAAAATTACCTTTTAAGAAGATGTAACCCAAGATTAAGTATTTGACATTTCAACATAATTATTGTTCCAGATAGCAGGAGGTTGTGGACTGGGTGGTTGGAGTGGTCAGTGCACGCGGTGGAGGAAACTAGTAGCTTTCCCTACATTGCCTCCCAGACCCCCCCAGGGGGATATTCTTATCCCTGTTTTGCAGTGGGGAATTCAGAGGGGTCTCTAAGGTAAAGAAAAAACAAAGGAGATGAGGCTGTGAAGTATCTGAACCGAGGCTTCGACCTTGGGTGTGGGCACCACTGCCTGTGCCTTTTTAGCTCACACTGATATCGTCTACAACACTAATTTGAACACAAAATAATAAAAACTAATGTATTTTATTTTAATTTTTATTCTGCTTAGAAGTTTCAGAGTAACCTTGTCAAATAGACCAGCCTAGAAAATAAGTTGCTTTTAAGAAAAGCATTGGTTCATCTTAGTTGTTGATGTTCCGTGAATAACTACAATTAGCACAGAGTCCATAAACAGTGGTTCTCCACAAATACCTATTGGATGTCACCAAGTCACCAAGTCCTGCATGTTTAAGAACTCAGTAGTGCCTTATATGTCTGAGCCTTCTGACTGAACAGATGTGGGTCTTATCATTCTGTTCTCATTCTGTTGGAGAGACTTTAATCATGGGCCACCCTAACACTGAAATGAGGCTGCCACCAAATGTGGATTTCATAAATGTCACCAAGGAAAAAATATGAATTTGGGTGGACAGAAAGCTGTCACCAGCACAGTCACTTGCTTGCATTTGTGTAGAGGGCTGGGGGATTCAGACACCTTCACGAGCCCTAAAGAGACTTCAACTTTCCTGTGCTGGAGGACGGGGCAGTCTGAAAACACGGAGAGTGAGGTCACTGTTATGTGTCCAGCTGTTTTATTATCTCCAAAAAATGGAGCTCAAAGGCAAGGACTTAGAAGCACCGGCATGACTGACAGCTCGGTGATATTCAGCGTCAGTAGATAGACGACACAGTCAGGCAAAAATTGTGGAGAAGAGATGAGAAAGGAAGACGGCTTTGTGCTGACCTCAGAGGCGTTTAAACATTCAGAAGCCTGGTGGGGGAGGAAGAACCAGCAGAAAAGACTGCACAGGGGCTGCCATTGAGGTGGGAGGCAAATTAGCAGGACTAGTGGAGAGTGAGGCACTGGCCGCGCGCACCGAGTGCTTGAGAATCAGCAGTAAGAGCAGAGCTGTGACCTTGACAGCTGTTCTCAGGCAGGTTGGGAGGGAAGACAGTCAAACGAATCAGAAAGACCAGTAGTCAAGAACGTTCTTTTCATTCCTATTCTTTGTACCATGTTCTGAAGGGTTTCCTTCATGGTCCATTAGTGATCCACCAGCTTATTCCATAAAAACAATTAGTACTGGAAACTCCCCACAAAGCCCTATCGCCCAGATAAGAGATTGCCTTTATTCTAAGTTCTGGGAGTCGTGATTGGCAGCTGTTCTTTATTCCAGTCTCACATTACCATTTAAACCGACCAAAACACTCATCTTGCCAGAGAAGTAAATTGCCACTTTGCAACACGAGAAACAGGCAAGAAGTATAAAAATGTGACTAGTCATCATTGTGCGTCTAGCAAGTCGCACAAAATGTGACTGTGTGAACAAGGCAGTTTGCATCCTGTTATGCTAGCCTCGTTCTTCCCTTCATAATTATTAAAACACTCCAAATCATTACGTCTGCCAAACACAGATCGGAAAAATCAAACTCTCCCAACCGACGAGCACTTTCCCTAGCTTACCGCGTCTCCAAATCACAGAAACTTCTAGGTGAAATTAATCTTTTCAACTTTTGTATCACAACTGTGTTCCCAGGTGTCCCTGACTTCTACCCATTAATAAGCTCCACTAACTGCACATATATGAAGCAAAAAAGCCCACAAATTTAATTTACCCTGAACTCTTGGACGGCAGAGTTACAAGCATTTTTATTTTTGTCACTGTGCGACTAGAAAATGGCCTGGTGAGGTGGCCTGTTTATCCCCTCTCCTCCAGTAAGAAGCAGTCACCTGTTCCCATTCCTGTCTGCTGGGTCGGTTCCATCTGCCTGCACACTGGACACACCCCCAGTGGCATTTCATAAGTGGCTTCGCCACCACCAAATAACAGAATGACATTTATGAACAGCTAAGAAAACTATTGTTTTAGTTGGAAGTCACAGTCAGCAACTGAAAGTAAAAAAATAGTGATTGTTTTCATGTCTCCTGAAAAGTCATTTTAAGGGAGTGAGGGGTGATGGACAGCAGAACAACTTTTCAAATTATGTGTAAAACTGGAAATGACTTTCTACTGCCAGGACCCAGAGTGATTCCTGGGGAGCAGAGCAGGGTAGCAGGAGGCGCCAAGTTGGGATTTCCAGGGTTAAAGACAGAAATGTGTCCCACGTGTCTCGGTTTCATAGAGGGGCATTGTATTTGAGAGCTTTTTGTAAGATGGGCTCCCCCTGGGAGTTTCTAAACTACACCATTGTTAGTCTAGCTCTCTTCCTTAGCTCCCCTTTCAGTTTAACATTACGTTTCCATGGGATGAGGCAATGCTGTGTTCATCGGAGGGGTGCAGCTCCCTGAACGCGTTCTGTGTTGTGAGCAGACAGACGTTCCTCCTTTATCATGTACCTGTAAAGGCACCTTGCCGACAAGTCACTACAGCCCAGGTGGATCAAAGCACTGATGCAAACAGGTTACTGACTAGCCCCCCAGGAGACAAACCCTCATCTTGGAAAGATTCCCAGTCTAGGAAAACAGTGAGAGCCAGAGACGCAGGTGACAGCGCCAAAGTCTTCTTCATTTTTCCAGTCTGGAGCTGTCTGCTGGGCCACACGAGGGCCAGACAGTCTGCAGCCCAAGGCTGCGTCCTGGGAATGGGTCTGGTCAGATATTCCAGACAGCCCTGAAGAGTCCCCCAGATCAGCAAAGAGGCTGATGGGGTGGCCCAGACAGAAATGCTCCAAGCACAACAGACTTGTAAGGAGCCCAGGGCAGGGCCTGTGTTTTGGAGTTGCCATTGTGGATGCTGCAGGGGGCTCCAGGGATTTTCTGAAACATCAGCAACCACATCAGGCCTTCTCTGGGCCTGCTTCTCTCTGTATCAGCACCTACAGCTCTGCCAGGCAGGACAACAGCCCCCAGGGCTGTCTGCGCCCAGAATCTGTGACTAGGTTACCTTAGATGGCAAAAGGGATGTTGCACATGTGATTTCTGTGAGCTGCGAGGATTATCCAGGATTATCCAGGTGGACCCAATCCAATCACGGGTGTCCTTGTAACCTTTCCAGCTGGATTAGTCAGCGAGAGGCATGACATTACCGGATTTAGAGACATGCAGAAGGGCCGCAGCCCAGAGCACAGGCAGCCTCCACAGCTAGAAAGATGGGAAGGACCACAGACCTGCCAGCACTTTGCTATAAACCCCGGGGGATCCTGTGAGACTCTGCCCAACAAAACTGTCAGGTGATAGGTCTGTGTTGTAGGCTACAAAACGGGTGTGATGATTTGTTATGGAAGAGAAAGGTAGCTCTGAAAGTCACCTTCACAGAGGACAGCCATGCTAGAAATCTGTGCATTCTGAAATCCTGTGGTCACCTGTGTGGCATGGGGCTGCCTGGGCCCCAGGGCACCCCTTTCTAACATATCTCAGCTGCCAGAGGCCCCGGCGTGACAAGAACGAGGCCCATCCTCCCACAGCTCACCCCATGTTACTGCCACGTCAGGACCCACATGAGCAGGTGCTTTTGGGGACACCAGTGTGAGTGCCAGTACCACGGGAGCCTGGCCGCTGCTGAGGGCGGAATGGGAGGGGATGTGCTTGTTTCCTGTAGTGGTTGTAATAAGTTGCCACAAACTTGGTGGATTCAAATGACAGAAATTTATTCTCTCATGCTTCAGAAGGCGAGGAGTGGAAATCAAAGCATTAGCAGGATTCCACACTCACTGTAGGCACCAGGGGAGAGTCCACTGGGCCTTGCCCAGCTCTGGTAGCTGCCATTCTTGGGCCTGTGGCCACATCACTCTGACCCCTGTCTCCAGCATCACAGGCATCTCCACTGTGTCTTCTCCCAGCTGCCTCTGCCCTGCTCTCTCTGCCTGACCACATCTAGGGCCTACCAGGATCATTTAGCACAAACTCAAGAACCTTAATGTAATCACCTCTCATTTCTGTATAAGGTGATTCTCACAGATTCTGGATATTCGGATGTGGACAACTTTTTGGAGGCCACCAGGCCACCCACTACAGCTGGGAAGGGAATTAGGGGATATTTGAGACCTACGGGTTGTGAACTTGTTGTTTAGCGTGGACCTGACCCTAACCTGACTCTATGTCCCATCCCAATGGTAGAGGAAGTGGGGGAGGGGAGGATAAGTCCCGGGAGGGGAAGGTGGTATCTTGGTGGCAGGTCTAAACTTCTGAAGGAATTCATCCAAGATTCTATCTATAGAAAATTGTTCTTGAAGGTCTCACTTGGCCTGAAGCCTATGCCTCCCTCACATCTCATTATCTCAGAAGAAAGTCAGGACAGGAGGGGCCGCCCTCCTTACAGAGGGGGAGCTGGGGCACAGAGAGGGGAAGCTTCCTACTGGGTCAGGGTGGAGGAGAGCTCAATCTCACCCACCTTGGGGAATGGGGTGAAGGAGAGCCCAATCTCGCCCACCTTGGGGGATGGGGTGGAGGAGAGCCCAATCTCGCCCACCTTGGGGGATGCCACAGAAACTCTGTCTCCCACGTAGGGACACCTGCTACGTCATGTTAGCCATCTGAAATCTTAAAATTCTCATAGTGATTTCTATTACTGATTCTAAAAACTGTTCTAGTTATCATTGTTATTAACATGGTAAGATCACCATTGTGAGATCAGATTATTCATTTAAATGTTTATTTCTATCACATCGCACTTTTCACTTCCTTGGATAGCTCGTATCCTAATTTGTCACCACAAAGACTCCTTCAGGTGCAGCTCCATCCAACTGGGCCATTTTCCTCCATCTTTTTCCCTCGAGGGGCCCCCATGCTACAAGGAGAGACCCTCCCTAAAGCTCACTCTCACACACACTGAGGCAATTTACAGCGCCAGGAGTCTCACCAACACACAGGCTGGGACGCTGTGGCCAATTCACCACCAATGCCAGGGACAAGAGAGGACACAAGGGGTTTCTGGGCCCTCCCCTTTTGGGGCCCTGAAACCATGCTTTGGAGTGACACAGGGGTGGCTGTGGAACGGGAGTGATGGGTGGCTGCTGGAAGAAATGGGTGGGGAGATGAACTGGATAAACGGTGAGGCGGTACCCACATCTGTCTTGAGCCAGCCCCCAGGAGCTGATGCTTCACAGAACACAATCAGGAAGAAGCACCCAGAAGGCGCCTGGACACTTTCTGGGGTTTTCCATCAATGTCTACCCCCTCCAGCAGCCCTGAGCTTGTGACATCTGTCTTGGGTTTTCCGCTAGAATCCGCAGTGGGTAGCAGGAAAACTGACTACAGGGTGTGAAAACCAGTGTCACACTTCAAATATGGGTTCCAAATAACCTAACAGAGAGACTGCAAGAAAAAAAACCCATAGGTTTAGAGAAAGAAAGACTATTCGGGCATAAACTAATTTTTAATAGCTATGAAGAGATCTTCCAAAGCCAGTATGTAGAATGTCCTTGTGGGACATGCTTCTGGCCCTTAGTCTGTGGGCTAGAAAGGGCTGTGGTAGCCTTCCCAAAGGCCTCACCCCTTTGTGTCAACTGGAGACTTCTTAGAGGTGCCAGGAGACAGCAGGGCTGGGTTTCCTGTCTCTGTGGCAAACATCCCAAGGCAAAGGCCATGAGTGAATAAAATTAGAATGAGCAAGGAAGCCCAGACAGGTGCACAGCTCCGTAAACACTCTAATCAGCTGGCTCCGTCTTTTGTGCATGCAAATAGAAGAATTGTCAGGCATGGAAAGGCCTCCAGTTTCAAAGTGATAAGAAAGTTGATCTTTAAGGCAATCCTTTTGGGTTTTGTTGCAAAATTTAAAACTAGACAAAGCAAATATTAACCCAGCCACGAACCCTGGTCAGATACACACAGTGACACCAGGATAATTCCCAAGTGGCTCCTTCCTCTTCTCTAGTCTGGCTCCCCCCTTTCTCCAAGGCATCTCACCTCTTTTCTTCAGCCCGTTGCCCATGTGTTCACCCTCCTGCGTGGGGTCCCTGAGCACCTCTGCCCGCAACTGGCACTTAGAAGACACAGGCGGGGTCTCTGTGTCACCTGCTGTCAGTTATGTGCCACGTCGTCTCTGCTCCTTCCTGTGTCCTCTGCTCTCTCCGCTCTTGGTCCTGGACTAAAAGTGAAGCCACCTCATCCTCACCCTTTCCTGTGACATGCAGTTGACTCCTGGGGAGAGGCCTGTCTGGGCTTTGTGAGCAGCATAGAGAGCTGCCTGGAGCCCCATGGGACATCTACCAGGTCATGGCCTGCAGATGAGGGCCCTGCTCTTGGCCTGTCACCAGCATGAAGCATCTTCTCTCACTGGACCCTACTGGCCTGTGAGCTCCTGGCAAGCCACCAGGGTCCATACATAGCAGACATCCCACCTGGTGCCAGTCCTGTTGTGAGCACTGAAAGAATGTTTGTTTAGTGGCTGAATTAATGAATTTCTAGTTATAATGTTGGTTATAATGTTGGTGAATGTTAGTTATAATGTTGGTGATGCAGCTCTTGAAAGTGCTGGAAGTTTAGCTCAGGGCTCAGAACTGGTGTAATACCCAGTGCTTTTCAGAACAGTCTGAAGACAGCCAGCAGTGCTTTCCCCAGGACATCTGTGGGAGTCACTTGTCTCATCTCTGTGAACTCTGTGCAGCAGTGGGTTGAGTGACAGTGCCTGTTGTACTGGAAACAAGATGCTGAAGGCCTGCCATACACAAAGGTCAAAGTGGCCCTCCCAGTGGGTAAGAGTGCCCAGACTGCCCTCTGTGAGAAGGGCAGTTTAGAGAACTAGGATTAATAAGATTAAAATGAGGGCGGCGCCTGTGGCTCAAAGGAGTAGGGAGCCGGCCCCATATACCAGAGGTGGTGGGTTCAAACCCGGCCCTGGCCAAAAACTGCGAGAAGAAGGAGGAGGGGAAGAAGAAGAAGATTAAAATGTGAGACTGTAGATTTTCTTTTTTGTATTGTTCAGGAGCGAAAACCCACAGTTTCCAGGAAGAAGTGAGCTCTCCCAGCCCCAAGGGGAGGGAGCAGTGTCCCAACCTCACTGCCTGAGTGAGTTAGTGGGGACCTTTGGAGACTGGCAGAATTCTGTGTCAGGGAGACTTCACAGAGCTGGGCAAGACCCCCTGCTGGAGGGAAGCATCAGGAAGAGAGAATTAAGAGCATAGATCACGTCAGATACTCCAAGGTGAAAATAAAATTGCATTACTCAGGTGCTACCATGAGATACTAAAGGCACAAAGTGTTCACCTCTTACTTGGCAGAAACGCAGTCTTGCACCTCTCCTCTTGGCCACAGAAGCCCAACAGTCTAAGCCAGGCTGGGTGCCCCACACTCTCACCCTCTTGTGAACCCATGTATCAAAACATACCCTGAGGATAATGTCTCCGTAATTTTTACTGCAGGGACACTGTTCTCAAGGGAAAGCTTCACTCTCCCAGGGCACCAGGCCCAGAGTCCTACAGGACAGGAAAGATCTCAGACACTAACCTCTGCAGAGAAGCAGGAGTGGGGTCAAACTTGCTCTTTGGACCCAGTGGGGGCGTTCTGCCCCTCCGCCCTGTCCTGGCCTACACAGGTGCTGCTCCACAGTGCCCAGCGTCCCGTGTCACCTCTGAAAGCTCTGCAAACCTGGGCTAACCTGTCTGTGTGCTCATTCCTCTCGGCGAGGACACTTGGAGGGCATTGGCTTCTCTGTAAGGCATCTTGATGTCTTACGACTGAGTGCAAAGCATGGAGCTCAGTAAAAGCTGAGTGAGTAAACACAGGGCCATGGTGACCATCTGCAGACTCACACCCTGTTGGAAGAGACCTTTATCACCTTTGTCTGTCTTCATGGATGGCTCCTGTCTGCTTCCTAGGCCCATGAGACCTTGAGCAATTTCTCTCTGATTTTAGTTGTCCTATTTGGTCTATTCAGTTGTCCATGTTTACACTTCCATCCATACCCATCCTCACAGTGAGCCCCCAGCTCCTTGAGTGGCCTTGAAAACACTTTCCTGCTTCTGATGCTTTTGTATTTCCAGGGACAAGTTAGCAGATAGGAAGGATCATCTTCAACTGACTTCACCTTGATCTTGATTAAACAGTGCAGCAGCATGGCCTCTAAAATTGACTAAGGCCCTGGATCGGAACTATCAGGTGGCGTATTAACGGTTCTCAGGTACCTGCTGCTGAAGTCTTCTGGTACAGGCAGTTAAATTCCTTCATTTCCAGTGTGGAAAGCTTCTGTGCAGTCTGCTCTTGGCTCTGTCCTCCCCTTGCGTGTCCTGCGCCTCCCTCCACAGATGTCCAGGCAGATTTGTTCCTCCCTTTTCAAAACTCACCTCCTCAAAGATCCTAAAACAGACCACACCTACCTGCTGGTCCTTGCATTTCCTTCTAATCCCCACAGTGACTTGGAACAGCTCCCAACACATCCACCCTCTTCCCGGCCTCCAGAGCCACTGTCCTCGGTGAACACAGGGCGGTTGCTTCGTGTCCCTTAACAGGCCTGAATGTTCCTGTCACCCATTTTGTTTTCTGGAGATTTGGCTCCCTCCAACTAAGAATGCTGCTTCCCTTCTGTGGTGCTCCCCATCGAGCTCTCTAGAATCACGGCAGGGCCCACACGGAGGATGAGCAGGAAGAGACGGCAAGCAGACCCAGCAGGCCTGGGAACTGTCATCGCGGAGCATGAGTCCACCCAAGAGGAATGTGTCCTCTGCCCAGAAAGCCCGAGAGCAGCAGATGTGCAGGTAGGTTCTACTCATTTCAAGAGTAGCCTGAAGAGGCAGCCGTCTGGGCCAGCACAGTGACGTCCCTCAGATTCTCATTAGCTCCGGTCCTAACTGTGGGAGAGAACTCCTCACCTGGGGAAGGTGAATTTCTGAGAAAGAATTGGCTCCAAGCCACCTCCCTAAAGTCTGTGGGAGAAGTATTGTCTCTCCCATGGGGTTGATGGCTGAAAAGCTGACCTGGGAGCAGTGGCCCGTCCTTCTTTTGCAAGGGAATCCATAACTCGTGTTGGTGTGGGTGGTAATCGGGGTGAGATGCAGAGCTATCACAAGTCAGACAACAAAAGCATGTACGGCTGAGGCTCCAATCCATCGGGGGTGAAGAGGAAGCATTGCCAAAGGCGTGAACAAGACCTGACGGGTTGAGGCGGGATGGCGCAGTGTGGGGACAAAGACTCAGCTGCTTTGCGGGCTAGTGGAGAAATGCTGACTAGTCAGTGAAGAGTCTGGGAATCACCTAAAAATATTATTATGCCTTATACAAACAGGATAAAAATCTAAAAATGGGGTGGCACCTGTGGTTTAAAGGAGTAGGGCGCAGGCCCCAGATACTGGAGGTGGTGGGTTCAAACCTGGCCCCGGTCAAAAACTGCAAAAAAAAAAAAAAAAAAAATCTAAAATTGAGAAATAAAATTTTAAAAATTTACTGGAGGGGCACATGCTTACTTCCATATAAAATTAACTTCTGTGGATATGGCCACCCACAAACCCACTGTGAACAGCTGGGATACTTGACACAGTGTATGAAATATGTGTGTGTCATGTACATAACATTGAACAACACGTGTCAGCACAGAGTTCTGCTCCCTAACAGAAGGGAACAAGCAGGTACTTTCTATCACCACTTTCTTCCCACAGGCCACTTCCAGATCTCAGGTCAGGGAGGAGAACCTCAGGCAGCTGCAGTACACTGAGGTCTTATTGAATTGAGGAGACAGGGATTGAACTCAAGGGAAGCAGAGGAGGCTGGAATTCACAGGGAGGAATACAGGTTGGGAATCCCAAATTTGAAAATCCAAAATGCTAAAGGATCTGAGCACCAACATGATGCTCTAAAGAGATGCTCACTGGAGCGCCTGGGATCCTGGGTTGTCCAGTTTGGGCTGCTCTACCAGTAAGCACAATACAAATCTTCCAAAACCTGAAAATATTTGAGGTCCAAGACATTTCCTGTCCAAGCATCTTGGATAAGGTATATTCAACCTTACCTGTATCTGCGTTAAGGGAGAAAAGCCCCCCTTGAGTCTTTGAATGCTCTTCTGCCCATGCCAAGAGCTGAAAAACCCTTGAATCTCAGAAAAGGGTTACTATCAGATTCTGAATAATTACCTTAAATATAAGCTGAAAAATCCCCTCATGGAAGTGGGAATCTCTTGAGTTCCCAGCAATCAGTATAGACATAACTTGTTGAGTACATAGGGCATTTTGTAGACTCTCCACATAACCAGGAAAGATGTATGTCACCCACAAAGAAAAAAAAAAGGAGGTAAAATAGCTACAGAGTAAAGACCATTCAGATACATCCTAAGAAATACAGAACACCAAGGTGCCTGAGGGTCAAGCTGGCCCCAGATGAGGTAGGTGCTGGGCTACGAAACTGGCCCACAGCTCAGGTAGGTTCTGGGCTGTGAAGTTGGCACACAGGTCAGGTAGGTGCTGGGCTGTGAAGCTGGTCCACAGGTAAGGTAGGTGCTGGGCTATATGCACACCCAAGTTCAACACATTTCCAAGCAGCATAATAGCATTTCTAACTCGAAATCATAGACCACACAATGTCTGGAATCCAACCAAAAATAAACAGAAAAGGGAAGAAACAGAAAACTGTGTTCTATTCATTATGAAGAAAAAACTAAGTCAATAGAAACAGACCCAGAAACAACAGAGATTATGGAGTCAGCACATAAGACTTTAAAACAGCCGTGAAGAATGTGCTCAGAAACGTCAACACGAAGAAAAGGAAACCAGGAGATGTAGAGCAATTTATGTGACCTTTAGAGATTACAGCATGTTGTAGCCATGAAGAGGCCCCTGGTTGAAAAGAATTCTCCACTTTGAGTGGTGAGAGCACTCTACTGCATGGCATTAACAAAAAAATTGGACACTGTAAAAACAGAAAAAAATTACCCAAAATGAGAAGACAAATTAAATGCAAAATAAGACAGAGCTCACTAAAATTCATTTATAACCCCAAATCAATATTTGCCTTACTTTCCTGGTCAGTCATGAGCATGCTCAAGGCTGCAGATATTTGAGTGATCCCAAGTACAAGTTCCCAGGTGAGGGGAACAGGACACTGTTCTGCCTTCTGTTTCAGTTTCCCTACTAAGTAGACTGTCATTTTTCCTGGTCTCTTTGGTGCCACAATTTTTGTAATTTTTTTTTTTTTTGTAATTTTGCTGTTTAAAAGGGCCTCCAAGCATAATGCTGAAACGCTGCTTGGAATTGCTCAGCACAGAAATACTAGGCCGTGCTTTATGGGAAATGCTCATCAAGCCTCAGTCAGGCATGAGTTACAGCATGTGGGTGATACTGCGTGGCCTACAGAGCTGGTGGCTGAGCGGTCAGTGTTACGAAGCAAAAATATATAATAAATGTGATATCTTCAAACTGAAACATAAGACCAAATTAGGTATTGATTGGTTGATGAAAACAAAGGCCCACAGAAGCCCACCTCTGCATTTCTCCCGGAAACAATGGCCAAATTTTCACTAATCTAGCATTTGTGTTGACTTGGTAGATTGTAAGTATTATAGAATACACTGTGTTTTTATATCAATAAAACTACTATATTTTATGCACAGGCATTATAATGACCATATTAAGAATAATAAATTATTCCAGTAATGAAATTCTTCCTTGCATTGGACTAATTCTCTAGCTAATAATAATTAAAATCTTTGTACAAAATATAATAAAACAATCCTCTGAAGGTACTGGAAAGTAACTAAAGGTTGGCATAAACTAGAGGTGATTGGATCCTTGAAAGCAGAAAGCCACAACTTAGTGAAATCCACATTTCTAGTGCAACCTTTCTGATAACTACTTTTCCTCTAAGGACATTCATTCCCCCATTCAATTGTTGTCGGCATGGAAATCCAGGCAGAAATCTAGGTGTGTGAGAGGAGTGAGGGACGGAGCTCAGACCAGCCCCTGTGTGTGGAAAGGGGCAGATGGAAGAGGAAGTCCGTCAGCTCTCTCACCTCCCGCTGGATCCTCAGCTAATCCCTTACCAGTAAGAGGCTGAAGGAAAGAACAGATGAGCACAGCATTTAACAGCTTCCTCCATGGGAGACAAAGTTTGGAGTTTGAACACCAACCATGGTGAAAGCCTTTTAAAGTGAAGGACGAATGTCACTAAGTGGAAGTCAGAAGTAGCTGAGCACAGAGGTACCAAGATGACGCAGAGGTGTGGGGGAGGCTCCTTGCAGCCTGGTCTGTGGGAAGACATTCACAACACAATGTAGGCCACAAAGGTAATCTCTAAAATATTGGTGAGAATACACTTTATGTAGAAAAGTCAAATTCCTTCTAGCATTACCAAGTTTTTCATTGCAACCAATTCCCTGAAAAGTTCTTAAGAGCCAATGAATAAGCAGAAACATCACAACAAAAGGCAGGACTTAGGTATTTCAAATCAAACCTCATAAATACAGACAGTTATTATTTGTCAATTATAAAACAAAGAAAAAAGTAGTCCCAGCACAAGTGCTAATCATTAAAGCTCAGCGAGGTGCAAACTCACAGGTTGGCCTCTAGGTCTTTGGCAGACACACTTGGAGTAACACATCCTGAGAGAGCTGTTGGGACAAAGGATCTTAATTTCAGCAAGGCATTTTTAAACCAGTAGATTAAAATAGAGTGAAGCAGGAATAAATTTAAATCAAAAGGAGGAAGATCAATCTGGGACTCTGCACTAGTCCCCGGCAGACCAGAACCAATTCTGTCATGTCCTCATTATTGCCAAAGAGTGGATTAAATGTCGCCCCATAGAACTCACAGGAAGCTCAACAACGCACATGAATAGATTTATTAAACATGTTTTGTCTTAGCTGTTTTCAGATGCAAAAATGATAACCAATAAACTGTGCATGCTCCTGGCTCATTTATTTTTGTTTCTAAAACTGGACTCGCTCAGGCAACCTAAGTAGAGTTATCTTCACACCTATTATAGAAGACTTGTTTTTAAGTAGTGTGCAATTTTTATTTTAAACAACTTATGAACAGTTGGATTTATAGAATTAGGAGGTAAGTATTATCCACACACTTATGGTACTTCTTAGTTCTGATTAAGAGAAAAGCAGGAAAGATGAATAATGTGTTCTTTTATACAACAATATTGGTGTCCTTATACATGGCAGAATTTTTTTAAAAGTTAGAATGAAGTCTGTGTAATATTACAAGAATACTCATGCCAAGTCCACTGGACCTAATGGAATTTGTGTGGAGGGATGCCTTGCTCATATAAACTGTCCCATAGCCCAGGAGATTTGCTACATGCTCTGTCTACATTTTCCAGAAGAAGATGCTGGAGTTTGTTCTCCAAGGAGCTCAGCAGGGACCGAGCTGTCCCCAGGCTGCTTTCTCTCGAGGACTACCATTGTGCATAAGCTGGCCGTGTGACTGATTTGCCAATTCCTTACTTGTAACTTGAGGACTTGGGCCTAAGGAAGAGCTAAGATCCATCCAACCCTAATGGTCTAAGCCTCTGCTCTGTTCAGGTGCACCAACCCCATAAGCCAAGTGCAGGAGCAGATTGTCACAAAACTCTGACACTGTGCTCTTCAAATAGATGTCCTTCCTCACAGTATCTGTCCAGTGGCTGTGGCTTAACCTTTCAAACAGCTGAGGGGTGTCACATACGACAGCATAAACACATAGATCATGTATACATTAATGGATTTATGGGGTACAACGTGCTGATTTCATATGGAATTAGGAATGCTTACATTACACTGGTTAATGTATACCTCATCTCGTTTACTTAATCATTGTGTTAAGACATTTATACTCTATACTAATAGATCCAACATGTACCCTTGCATTATGCACCACAGGTATGATCCCACCATTCACCCTCCCTCTATCTGACCTTGCCCCTCCCCTCCTGTTCTCCCCTCCTCTCTCCCTCATCTTGGGCCATAACTGTGATCTATTCTTCACATGAAAGTGTGAGTGATTGTAACTTGGTTTCATAATAGTACTGAGTACATTGGATATTTGTTCTTCCATTCTTTAGATACTTTACTAAGTAGGATATGTTCCAGCTCCATCCATGTAAACGTAAAAGAGATAAAGTCTCCATCGTTTTTAAGGCTGCATAATATTCCATTCCACAATTTGTTAATCCATTCATGGGTTGATGGGCACTTGGGCTTCTTCAATGACATGACTATTATGAATTGAGCTACAATGAACAATCTGGTGCAAATATCTTTGTTGTAAAGTTAGTTTTGGTCTTTTGGATATAAACCTGGTAGAGGAATTGCAAAATCACTGAGTAAAATTTTTAAGAAGCATTTAGACTTCAAAAACGTTGTTGTTTTATATTCACTTTTCTGTATCCAGTAAGTCTGCTGGTTGCTGTACTTCTTCAAAATGTTACATAGACTATACTCTTAACAGATAGGCTCTTGGATGAAAATTATTACTTGAAACTCTGGTGTCCCTCTCAGAATTAGTTTTAAGAAATTATTGCTACTTTATGTGATGCTAGGAACTCAGGAATTCAGTGTAGCTTTTGTCAGCAGTCTCTATCACAGTTTCATCAGCTAAGATACTCAGAGAAATGCACAAAAGGAACATTGTATATCAATAAAAGGTTACAAACCTCTTTGTAACAAAGGCTGTATATCAATAAAAGGTTACAAACCTCTTTGTAACAAGGTTACAGAAAAGAATTTTGTAGGGAATACTTTAAAGAGCAATTTCAATTGTGGTAAAATAATGTAAATACTGTATGTATCAAAAATTGTGAATTATAGAAAGACCTATGGTAATTATGATAATACCAAAAGTTATCTATCATTCGTTAAATACTTTTCACAATCTGAAAACTACATCCTTCTATGTATTATTTATTCATTCCTCCCTGAGCCTCATGAAATATATTATATTAGTTTCTTTATAAAGATGAGTCAATGGAGGATTAGAGACATCAATGATTGGTTGGTTATACAGCCACAATATGGTTACACAGCTAGTAAGTACAATTCAATCCCAGACCCAGGGATAAAGGCTAAATTCTTCACCACTGTAATAATCCAGCAGGTATTAAACACTTTTTTCCTTAGATCTTTCTGTCTAATTGAGATATTTCCCACACTGAGTGAGTGTGTGTTGCCAAGGGCACTGTGAGTACACCTCCATGTCATGGCTTATTCTTATAAAACACTGTCTTCAGTTGCTCTGTCACACCTGTGGAACGTAGCAACACAGATTAGCTACCTAAAGCAGCATTACAAATTATTCCCAAACCTCAGAAGCTTAAAACAGCAAACTTGTAT
This sequence comes from Galago senegalensis, assembly GCA_963575145.1. Classification (NCBI taxonomy): domain Eukaryota; kingdom Metazoa; phylum Chordata; class Mammalia; order Primates; family Galagidae; genus Galago; species Galago senegalensis. The sequence continues at coordinate 22,798 of CAUYTI010027342.1, forward strand.
TATCTCATGTAGTTCTGAGCGGCGAGACTCTAGGAGCAGCTGGCTCAGTGCCCGCGAGGGCTCTGTCCAGACTTTGAGTTGGACTGTAGTGATCTCTGGGCTGGACTGAAGCTTCAGGACCCACTTCCAACACGGCTTTCTAGCCTAGCTGTGCAGCGACCTCAGCTCCTCACCATGTGGACCCCTCCAATAATAAGGCAAAAGACTTCTGCAAAGTGAAAAGGAGAGTGAGAGGCCTTTGAGAAAGCAAAGACTACGTCTCAGAGACTCCTGTGGAGCAGTTTCCAGTGTCACTCACAACGGTGTCCTGTTTCTTGTGTACAGTACAAGTGACTCCTTACCACATCCCGCACTCTCAATGGGAGGGGAATTGGGTTCCATCTTTCATTAAAAAAAAAGTATTAAAGAGTATTAAACCCTGACTGGAAATAACTTCATATTTGCATTCACATGTTTTTTAATTGTTTCCATTGTTACAAATAACTTTGTGTATAAACATTTGTCATAATGTCCTTCAGATTCACAAATATACAAGTGAGATGATTGGGACAGAGGATACCCATATTTTTGAGGTTTATGATATGCTTTGTCCTGCAGAAGGACAGCACCTCTTAAAACTCTGTGAAAGATTGTACTTTCCAAAGATGACTAAAATACTATTGTATTTTATGTATAATTCTTACAAGGTGATGTTGACAATATTCATGGTGAGTGGTGGGCGCTAAGTCCTAGCCCATGTCTTAGTCTGTTTGGACTGCAATAAAAACTATCTTAGACTGGGCAACTTATAAACAGCAGACACTGATTGGTGACGCTTCTGGAGTCTGAGTAGCCTCCCGTCAAGGTCCCAGCAGGTACAGTATCTGGGGAGGGTTCTCTTCTTCAAAGATGGTGCCTTCCCACTGTAGAAGGGGCAAGCTAGCTCTCTGGAGTCTCTTTTATAAGGGCATTGTCCCAGTCATGAGGGCTCTGCCTGGATGATCCAATCATCTCTCAAAAGGTTCCACCTCCTAACACCATTGCCTTGGGAATTAGAATTTCAACATGTGAATTTTGAGGGGCCACAACTATTCAGACTCTATTTTCCTTCTACCTTTAAAGACAGGGGCAACTCTGTGGTGGACTCAACCAATACAATATAGCATGTGTGGCTTCTGAGTGGTCACAAGAGTGTCATGCACTGCTGCCTTGTTCCCCTGTGAGTCTTGTTCTTAGAATCGAGCCACCATGCTGTAAGGGGGCTGAGAATCCTCAACAAGAGACCACATGAATGTGTTATGGCTAAGAACCTGGCCACGACCCTGGCCACCAAGTATCAACCACCAGATAGGAAGTGAGGGAGCCTCTTGGTAATTTCAGCCCCCAAGTACAAGGCCCTCCAGCTTTCAGGAGGCCCAAGTCCACACCACATGGAGCAGAGATGAGCTGTCCCTCTGAGCCAGGTCCAAATTGGAGATTATGAACAAAAATCTAACAGCAATTCCCCTCTAATTTACTGACACGTGAAACACATCAATACAAAGATCTATATAAGGAAGTGTACAGGTACCAAAAACTGGAAAAATCCCACCTGTCTATCGGCAGAAGAGCAGATGGGTGAAGGTGGAGTGCTCACGGCCGGGGGTGGGGGTGGGGAGGGTGTGGAGGAACGGCAGGCTAGTGAGCAGACCACTCACCCCTGCGGCGTTGGTGAACCACACGGGAGTGCACGCTGCAGCATCTGTGGGGATGAACATGAGATTGTGGGGATGAGGCCAGCGTGGGGAATTGACTGCAAAGAGTGCAGCGGAACTTTCCAGGGCATGGAAATTCTGCGAGGCTCGTGTTGGGTGTGGTTACATAGGGGCAGACAGTTGTCAACATTTATCAAACTGAACACCTAAAATGTATATACTTTATTGTATTTAATTAGATCTCAATCTTCTAAAATGGTACCTGTGTTACAGTACCCACCTTATAAACTATTTCTAATCTCAAAGCCAAGTCGATACGTTTAACAGCACACAGAGGAACACTTTCTATTAAACTTTAAGTGGGTGGAAAATGAGAAACTGTATCCATTGAAGGTCGCCTCCCCTGACAGAGGCTTCATTAATTCAACTTGGGGCAGAAGACGCCAACAAGTAAGCCAAGCACTTGGTGAAACATGGGTCACGAAAATGGGAACTTAAGCATTAAGGATTCCAGAAGATGAGGATTAAATTGGGCCCTTCTGCCACTACTGTTCCCACATGAATTTATTAAGAGTAAATTAGCACAGGCATTGGTCTTATTACTTAGCCAACAAATTTTCTGACAAGTTGTAGAAAATAAGTTTGATAGGAAAAAGGTTATATTGACATGATTAGTATGTACAGTGGAGGTTCTGAAATATAGTTGTAATTGACAGGGAAAAAATATATAAGTTAAGTGGTGGGTGGTGCTTTTACAGGAAGATTAAATTTAATCCCCGGCTAGGAGGAGAAGCCTCGATGGAAATAATCCTGGCCCACCATCTAGAGATTTGAAAGTTAAGGACAAGGAAGAAAACTGCCCATGCAGAGGCGTCTTCTCGGAGTAAAGTGGAGAAATGCCACGTGTTCTCCTCCAAGATGAAAATGGACAAATGTCACCTCTGTCTCCCTGTGGCCAAACAGATCTGGACACAAAATGGCCAGAGATCGCACAGGGATGTCACACCAATTGGAATACTGGAGAGGGCCAGGGGCCCTGTGGACTTCTGCTTCCTTTCCAGGGGTTTCATCAGCCATGCGTTAGTACATCCAGGGAATCTGACTGACCAGGGCAATGGTACAAGAAGGAGGCTCATCTGCCTTCTCCTCCCACAGCAACACCTTTAATGTCCCACATGGGAACCTGGGGCAGGGCATGGTGAGGCCCTGGATACCAAACCAACATTTCTCTTTTTTATTATGCTTTAATCAGAAATGGATTATCCGCCCCTGGTGTGTAAGAGCAGATCTCCACTGGAGACCTGGATACACCTGCACATCACAGCAGACAGCCAGGCCGGGTCCTGGAGGAGGCCGCAGACCTTCACTAGGGGATCGGCATTACACACCAAATCAGGCACTTAGAGATGATATTACTTAATTTACTTATTTTTTACAAAATAGAAAACTGGCTTTAAAAATTAAGCAGAATGGCTTAGTCCACTTGTGCCTAGCAGAGGTCAGTAGGTGAATAGGATCCTGGGTGGACATGAGACCCCTCTGCCCATACCACCACATGGACACAGATGTGAACCTCCACTCTAGCCGAGGCAAAATCAGTCACAGCCAAAAGTTCCCTTGAAACAGCCAAAAGATGAACAAAGTTCAGGAACTGATGACTTACAAGACACTAGACGTCAGACATAGAAGGACGATGATCCCTGACGGCGAGAAGCAGATGCAGGGGCTCCACGAAGCCACGCTCACCATGTTGCAGCACAAAGAGAAATAGTGGGAACATGGTGAGCCGCCCAGAGAAAGCAGCATGGAGACTCTGGGAGACCCGCAGCGGCAAGGTGTGCAGGGCAGAAGGAAAGGGAGGAGGGAGCTGCAGGGACCGAGAGCCCAGAGGCCACAGAGGCCGTCCTCCCATAGTCAGCTGTGCTCCCATCACCTGTGTGTCTGAGGAAACTACACGAGGCCTAGGAGAGAACCACCCAGCAGGGTTAGCGAACAGTGCCCTGTGTCCACCAGCCAGACAGGAGCGCCGAATCATTCACAGGACAGTGGGTAGAATATTCGGCCGGACCTTGTCTCAGTATAAGGGAATAATTATTCCTAGACTGACTAGCAGTCTCACCTAATAAATTTTAAAACCAAGACCCAAAGGAATCTCACTCTTTACAAGTAGTTTAACTGTGTCTCAGAACAAAGCTCAAATATAGAATTGCAAAAATATTTAGAGACCAGTAAGTTAAAATTCAAAATGCCAGATATTTAATCAAAGATTATCAGTCATGTAGGGAATCAGAAATGTCATCTTACTGAAAAATAGTAAAAAAAAAAAAAAGTGGAAAAACTTAAATCTGCTATTGTACTAGGATATTTCAATCCTCCCTCTCAAAAACTGATAAATAAACTTCAAAGAAAGTCCTTAAGGATATAAAAGATTTAAACAACACTGCCAACCAACTTGACCTCATTGGCCTCTGTAGAAAAACCCACCCAATAAATAGTAGAATACACACTCTTCCAAATGCCGATAAAATTTTTACCAAGATTCTTGACCATATTCAGCATCATAAAATAATTCAATAAATGTAAAACAATAGAATTCTTACAGAGTATGTTCCCTGACCACAATGAGTTAAGTTTAAATCAAAACCAGCTAGATAACTGGAAAATCCCTGAGTATCTGGAAAGTGAATAATATCCATGCATCAAAGAAAAGATCAAGAGGAAACTGAAGGACATTCTTAACTGGACAAAAATGGAAACACTATATAGTAACATTTGTGGAATACTGCTGGTGCGGTCTTTGGAGGGAGGGTGTATTTAGCACAATATGTCAACATTAGAAAAATAAGAAAGTTCTCAAATAAATGGTGTATGTTTCCACTTTGAGAAACTAGAAGAAGAAGAGCTAATGAAATTCAAAGTAAGTAGAATAAAAGAAATAATAAATATCACAGCAAAAACGAAAATATAGAAAACTAGAGAAAGAGAATAAAAATCTATGGCTAGTTTTTTAAAGATATCAGAAAAACTGATAAACCTCCAGCCAGAATGGTTTGAAAACAATGAGATGATACATTTTACCAATAGAGGAATAAAAGATGCAGACAACATTACTACTGATTCTACAAATATTAAAAGGATAACAAGAGAATGCAATGAATGACTTTATCTCAATAAATTTAACAAATTAGATGTAATAAATTACTTGAAAAACAAAAACTACCAAAGCACACGCAAGAAAAAATAGATAACCTAAAAAGTATCATTTCCATTAAAAAGTTAAGTTCTAAATTTGAATTATGAAGTTTCCCACAAAGAAAATTCTAGGCCTGAATAGTTTCACTGGTAAACTTTTCCAAAAAATGTAAAGAAGAATAGCACCAATTTTATATAAATTCTTCTAGAAATTGAAAATGAAGGGAGAATCCCCAATTCACTTTATGATCCCATCATTATCCTGATACAAAAACTAGACAAAGACATTACAAGAAAAAAAAAAAAGAGAAACAAAATTACAGACCAACATCCTCATGAACAAAAATGCAAAAAATATTACATTTTAACCAGTAGAATCCACATTGCATATTAAAAATACATCATGACTAAGCTGAATTTCTCTCAAGAATGCTGAGGTAGATTAGCATTTAAAAATCAGTCAATGCTATTCATATAGTGACAAACAAAAAAAAAATTCTGTAATTATGCAAGTGGACACAGAAAAACTTTTGACAAAAATCCAGCCAAGTGCCAGATAAAAACTCTTAATGCACTAGGAATTAAAGAAAGCTCCCTTAATCTGATAAAGCTCATCTCTGCAGAACTATAGCCAACACCATGCTTACAGGTAAGAGGCAAAGAACAAGAATGAGATAAAATACCCACTCTCACCACTTCCATTAGCTTCAGACTGGAGGTTTCTGCCAGAGCAATAAGGCAAGAAAAAGAAAAAGAGGTGTCTGTATTAGAAAGGAAGAAGTAAAACTTTCATTATTCACAGATGGTATGATCACCTTTATAGTAGATCTAAAAGAATTTATAAAAAGCAGCTACTGAAACCAGCTTTTATTTTAACAAGTTTGCAGAGTACAAATCAATATCCTCTGTGGATTAATAAATCAATAAAATCAACTGGGTTTCTTATATACTTGGAACAAATAATTGGAAATCAAATTAAAGCAACAAGCATTTTCAAAAGAATTAAAAAATGAAATAAATAAGGATAAATCTGGTCAAATACAAGAAAGACCTTGCAGCAAAGAGCCGCGTCATGCACGGGGTCGGAAGACTCAACATCACTAAGAGGCTAGTTTGCCTGAAGCTGAATCAAAGCAATTTCAATCAAAATTCCAGATGACTTTTTTATGGCAGAAGTCAAATCTGAGGGAATGATTCTAAAACGTGCAGGAGGATTCAAAGTACCACTAGTAACCAGAACAGCTTAGAAAGAAGGATAAAGGTAGAGGACTAATACTACCTGATGTCTTGACTTACTCATTACAAAGCTACAGTAATCAGGAAAGTGTACCATTGGTGTAAATTAGACAAGCAGATCGAAGGAACAAAATAGAGAGAAATAGACATGTGCTCACAAGTACAACGGATTGGACAAGGGGTAAAGGGAGTTCTGTAGAGAAATCAGTCTTTTTGACAAATAGCTGTGGAACATTTGGTTATTCACGTGTAAACAAAAAATTCAAACCATACTTTGCCCCATATGTAATAGAAAATGAACTCTAAATGGATCATAAATTTAAGTATAAAGTCTAAAAGTAGAAAATGCATAGAAGAAAATGCAGAAGAGGATTTTTGTGACCTAGAGTTAGGCAAGGATTTCTTTAAAGACAACATCACAAGCACAGTTGGTGGAAGAAGTGCCGCTAAATAGAACCGTGACCAAGTTTAAAATGATGTCTGCTAGTGCAAGAAACCTGCTCTTAAGAGAATGACAACATAAGACCCCGACCAGGAGAAAACATTTTCAGATCAAATACCTGAGAAAAGACTTAGATCAGGAAATACAGAGAATACTCAGAACTAATGGTGAGCTCACAAACTAGACAGTTGAAAAGGTGGTAAGTGATTCGAACATTCATCTGATTAAAACATTTCTCTAAAAAAGATAATATGATGGCCGATCAGCACTTACAGAAATGTCCTGAGTCATCACTTACCCCCATTACACAAATTAAAATGCAAGGAAGCATCAACACACCTACGGAAAAGCCTGAGCCGTCAGACTCTGACCTGAAACTGGGGGAGCTATGAAGGGGTGTCAGGGACCAGCCTCGACACGCAGTGAGTTTGCTTCCTAGCAGCCTGGTGGTGCGAGAGAGACCAGAAAAGCATTAGTGTAACTTATTAATGAGAGTCATAGAGAATTACCATAGAGAAATAATAGGCACAGACAAAGAGATAGTTTTAAGAGCAGCGGGGCTCCGGAGGCAGCACACCCTTCCTCCCCGCAGCTGCGAGAGGAGGGGGGTACACAACACACCAGGCTGCAGAAATATTAATGTGACAAGATATCATACTTTGTGCTGAGAGCCCGGAAAATGGGTCTGAATCGAATCCCCAGAACTGTCTCCCTTTGTCTAGACTCTGTTCCCTAGTCCCAATAATATTTCTAGTCTACTAACAATAATTGAATATTGGTTTCAAACTCACAAAATCTTTATTATGAGTAATGCAAGTATATCAAGATATGACTGCTCCTTTAAGTATTCACACATACACCCTTCAAAGGGGCTGGGCCTTCACCCTGGTACCGGGAGTGCAAAGCCTTTCTGAAAAACAGATCAGATGTTTTCTGTTTGTTTGTTTGTTTTGAGACAGAGTCTTACTTTGTCACCCTCAATAGAGTACCATGGTGTCATAGCTCACAACAACCTCAAACTCCTAGGCTCAAATGATTCTTTGGCCTCAGCCTCCCAAGTAGCTGGGACTGCAGGCATCCATCATAATGCCCAGCTATTTTTAGAGATGAGGTCTCACTCTTGCTCAGACTGATCTCAAACTGTGAGCTCAGGCACTCCACCCACCTCTCAGATCAGAGGTTTTCTGAGGAGTTAAACTTTACACCTCTCGTGTGATCTGGCCATTCCAGCCCTACCTAGTTCCCCTAAAGAAACAGCAATGTAAGTGAACAACAAAAAGTCCACAGAGCCTATGCTTATTCTTGTCAGGTAAATTGTTTTGTAAAAACCTCTTGCCCTTGTTCTTTTCTCTGTGCCTGGAACCCTCCATCTGCCTGTCTTTGTGGTTGCTTCTCTCACATCCTCTACAGCTATATGTAAATGTCATCTCCTTATTAAAGCCTTCCCTGGAAAATCCACACTCATTTACATTTTGCACATTTAATTATACACGATTGGCAGGACTCTTCCCGTCACTGACCCCGTGTCAGTAAACAAGGTGGATGCAGCCTCCTCCCTCATGGAACCTGCCTTTTCCTGCAAGACCAATGATAACAAAATGTATGTTTGTTGAAAGAAATGAATGACCTAGTCACATGTGCTGTCACGAAATCAGCCCAAATACTTCAGTTTCTCAAGAAATCCATTTTAAAATGGGATTTATATTAACGACAGTCAATAACCTTTTCCAAAGTCTACATAATGCTTTGACGTGTCACCTTACGAATGCTCTATAAACCATAAATATATAACTATGCATACACAGACAATGATAAAAACGATTGCTTGGCGGTGATGCTGGATCACAGGTGTCTGTAGACCACTGGTCTGCATCTAGGGGAACGGGACTAGGCATGGGGGTGGGGCTGGGGGCAGGGAGAGGCTGGGACTGGAAGTGCGGGTGGGGCAGGTATGCCTGTCCCATGTCCAGGAGATAGAGTCTCTAAGAATGGCTCCACACCTGGCTTAGAGGATGACTACACTTTCATTTTAACATCTTTGTTTTTGTGGAAGTATTTTGTTAGACATTCTTCCTGTGAGATGGTGAAGAAAGCAGACGGAGGAAGAGCAGTATTGATTTTTTTAAAAGCCTCATTTGGCAGTCCTGGCCGTTGTCCCTCTCACTGTGGGTTTTGCATTCCTGGCCATCTCTGAGCCTCCACAACAAAAATAGCCCTGAAGAGAGTCCCTGCTGAGTTCCCTGACAGGGCATGGGATTTTTTTACACACCCTTCACCGCTTGAGTGATTACACAGTCAGCCCGGAACCTCCAGAGAGGACAGAGGAAGGAGAGTTCACCAGCTCGGCTCCTGCTCCAGCCACTCACTCTCTTTCTTTCTTTTCTTTTTTTTTTAATTGAATGTTAACTATGTACATTAATGCACTTCTGGGGTACAGTGTGGGGTTTTCACATGCAGTCTGAAATACTTCCGTCAAACTGGTCAACACAGCCTTCATGTCATTTTCTCAGTTATTGCTTTAAAACGTTCACATTCTACTCTTAGAAAGATTCACCTATACCCCTGTAAGATAAACCTCAGAAGTGATCCCTCCAAACCTTCTCCCTCCACCCACTCCCTCCTCCCTCCCCCCCTGCATATTCTTAGGCTATTTGGTTATAGCTTTCATATAAAAGGTATAAATTAGTCTCATAATAGGGGTGTGTACATTGGATACTTTTTCCTCCATTCTTGTGATACTTTGCTCAGAATATACCTAAGTATTTCATTTGGGGAACGTGCCAGCATAAATGGTAATTTGTTTATTTTCATTACTGGCATATAAGACACCAAGTAACTTTTGTATGTGAACATCATATCCTAGACCTTTGATATAATAGTTTACTATGGATTTTTTTGACAATGCTTTTGGATTTCTACATAGATTTGCCATCTTGGTTTGTCTGCAAACTAAGAAACTTTTATTTCTTCCTTCCCAACATGTATACTTTTTTCTTTCTTTCTTTCTTTGGTCTTATTGCATTCATTAAGACTTCCAGTATAATGTTGAAAAGGAGTGGCAAGGGGAGACATCCTTGCCTTGTTCCTTATCTAAGTAGGAAAGTTTCCAGTTATCACCATTAAGTATGACATAACTATAGTTTGTTGTTGTTTTTTTAACATATGCTTTGTTAAATTGAGAAAATTCCTCTCTATTACTAGTTGTACTGAGGATTTTTGCAACCATGTTCATGAGCGATATTGATCTGTAGTTTTCTTTTCTTGTAATATCTTTGTCTGGTTTTATATTAAGGTGTTTCTGGCTTCACACAATGAGTTAAGAAGTATTCCCTATGCTTCTGTCTTCTGAAAAAGGTTTAAGAAAATTGATATAAATTCTTTCTTAAATGTTTGGTAAAATTCACCAGGGAACCCATTTAGGTATGATACTTTCTTTTGGGGAAGGTTATTAGTTACTGAATCAATTTCTTTAATAGACATAGGCCTATTAATACTGTCTATTTCTTTTTGTGTGGGTGTTATCACATTATGATTTCAAGAAATTGGTTCATTTCACTTAAGTTATCAAATATGTAGGCATAGAGTTGCTCAAAGTATCTTTTATTATCCTTTTAAATGTCCATGGGATCTGTAGTGATGTCCCATTATTCACTTCCAGCATTAGTAATTTGTGTCCCCTCTTTCCCCTGGTTAGCCTAGCTAGAGGCTTATCAATTTCATCAGTCTTTTCAAAGATCCAGCTTTTGGTTTGTTGATTTTCTCTGTTGATGTCCTGTTTTCAGTTTTATAGATTTCTGCTCAAATTCTTATTTTTTCCTTCTGCTTACTTTAGATTTCATTTACTCTTCTTTTTCTAGTTTCCTAAGGTGGAAGTTTAGAATAGTGATTTTAATTTTTCTTATTTTCTAAAAAGCAACTTAAAATCAAGTGGTATTTTACCTCTTATTCCCCCCCCACGCTTTTTTTAAGATGTGTCAAGAGTTTTCACTTTTATGTGATCTATAGCTCAGTTCTACATACTTTTCTATGGTTTGGCAAATGCTTCTAGGGCAAAAGTGACTTTGAATATTGGGCTTGTCCATTTGAGTTCATGCTTCATAAAAGAGTTTTTCTGTGTAATTTCTTACTATTTTATGTTGTAATGCCTTCAAAATATATTTGAAAAGTATTTCATCTGAGGTTTTTTTAGTTATCCTCTTTGGGAAGGCTGTTCTAAATTATCAAATTTGCCATTACAGCAAACTTTCATTATATTTGGGCCCTCTAAATTTCTCTTTTTTTCATGCAAATTAGTCCATTAAAATTTATATAATAATTAGCATATATGTAACTGATTTTGAAATTTGATTTTCTTTTTTCCTATATACTGTGTTAGTCTTTTTCTCTTTTTCTTTTTTCATTTTTTTCTCTGATGATTTGGAAATTTTGTATGGTAGTAGCATGCTCAGTTTTTAAAGGACATTCCAAACAGTTTTCTGAGTGACTGCATTATTTTTTAGTCCCACCAGCAAAGTGTGAGTTGTTGAGTTTCTCTGCATCCTTATGAACAGCTAGTGCTGCCATCTTCTTTTTAATTTTAGCCATTCTAATAGGTATATAGTCGAATCTCATTGTAATTTTAATTTGCATTTCTCAAATAGCTAATGATATTCAATATCTTTTAATGTTCTCATCTACCATTTGTATATCTTCTTTGGTGAACTATCTCTTCATATTTTTGCTCAAGTTCCACTTGGATTGTTTACTTTCCATGGTTGAATCTTAATTCTCTTTCTTTCTTTTCTTTCTTTCCCTTCCTTCCTTCCTTCCTTCCTTCCTTCCTTCCTTCCTTCCTTCCTTCCTTTCTTCTTTATTTCTTTCTTTCAAGACAGAGTCTCACACTGTTGCCCAGGTTAGAGTGCCATGCTAGCCTAGCTCACAGCAACCTCAAACTCCTGGATTCAAGCAATCCTCCTGCCTCAGCCTCCCAAGTGGCTGGGGCTATAGGTGCCTGCCATAATTCCTGGTCAGTTTTTCTATTTTTAGTTTTTATTTCTTTGGGAGATACAGGGTCACTCTTGCTTAGGCAGGTCTCAAACTCCTAAGCTCAAGGGATCCTCCTGCCTCCACCTCCCAGAGTACTAGGATTATAGGCCTGAGCCATTATCCCCATCCTATGATTGAATTTTTCAAGTTCTCTACACAATCTAGATACTAGCATTTTATCAAATACCTGGCTTGCAAATATTTTTTCATACTCTGTAGCTTCTCTTTTCATTTTCTTAATAAGATTCTTTGCGAAACAAGTTTTAAATTCTGATAAAGTTCAGTTTTTCAATTTTTCCTTCTATTGCTTATATTTTTGCTTTTAATGTTAAGTCTAAGAACTGTTTTCCTAGTGCTTTACCTCTTACTCATTTGCTTCACTTTGACACACACATGAGATAAGACACAATCAAGAGCAATGCTGGGCTCCCAAACTTAGGCTTGAAGTAACGTGAGTGGATAAGGGTATGCTCTTTTGAGGCCTACATATGGCATCTATAGATGAGTACCTAGCATGCTATATCCTACCAAATTATCAACCAAGTGAAAGTGCCAAAAAATAGTTTTCGAATAAGCAAGCAAGTTTTCTGGTGGTATATTACAAAGTCTTTTACTAGTACATTGGTCATCTTAATTATTAAGCCTTTTAAATTCTATGAGCAATAAATGTTTACTTGAACAAATTCAGCCCATACAATGTGCATTAAGGAATGAAATTATTCTCTTTCCCTGTTCTCCTTTGTACTTCCATACTTATCTCAGTGGCTACATGTACATACATTTTAATGTAATGAATTTGTACTTGTACATTTTGTTCCACATCTTAATTTTCCTATTTAATAGCTTTATAAGGCAGTAATAAAGATTCGTTTGTTGAATTCTTTGAAACTTCTGCATATAGTTATGCTTTATGGAATTAATCATAACATCTTTCTCTATTTCCCTATTGTTAAGATTTAAGGTTGTTGCCATTTTTTTATTATAAGCTTGGATTCTCTGAATGTCATTGGCTACATATAATACATATCTCACAATAATATTACATACATTTACAACAATATTCCTCAATACACATTTATAAAATAATATTTCTATAGGACAGAGTCCCAGAAAAGAGCTTCTAAATAAGGTATTAAATCATATATTTTAAACACATGGTTTAGGGATGGGTGGAGAGACAAATGTAAAATGAATAATATCTATATTATCACTCCTGGTTCTTGTTCTTGTTCTTTAATGGCATAGTAAAATATAAGAGAAAATTAGAAGGAAACAAAGCTGCAGTTGTATAATAAAGGAAGGATAGAAAGAAAAAGTAAGAACTTAAGACTTAAGTAAGAAAATATTTTTAGAAAGAGAAAAATAAGGAATTATGAAAATCCTCAAAATGAAAAAATTAGCTAAAATGTATTTCCTCTTTCCTTTTTTTCCCTTCCTTACTTTCCTCTTCAAATTTTGCAAAGACATTCAACAGCTATAAATTATGTATTTTTAAAATCCATATATTAAAATGCTAAGAATTTTGGAGGGTCAGTCTTAATAAACAGAGAAATTTGTGGGAAAAGGATTAGTTTAAAGCAGTATTTGAAAGATGAGGAAGGAGGAGAAAAGAAAAGAAGAATATTGTGATTTCAGCAGATATTGGGCCCATTGGTGGGTCAGTCTTAATAAACAGAGAAATTTGTTTGGGACAAATTTGTGGAAAAAGGATTAGTTTAAAGTGGTATTTGGAAGATGAGGAAGGAAAAAGAATAGAGAAGAAGACTATTGTGATTTAAACAGATACTGAGACTATTTTGGAGGGTCAGTCTTAATAAACAAACAAATTTGTTTGGGACAAATCTTTGGGAAAAGGATTAGTTGGGTTAAAAATGCCAGCTTCCAATAGTTTGTTGTTTACCAAGAACTAGTAAAAACCAGGTCCCAGTGAGGAAGATTCCACTTGTATGCTTGTTAAGAGGTTGCTGCCTAGGGTCTCCGCCTACCCATGAGCTTCCTCAGGCCCTGTTTCAGGTCTTTGTTTCTCAGGCTGTAGATAAAAGGGTTAAGCATGGATGACAAAACTGTGTAGACAATTGTTGCCATGTGGTCCTTGACAGTGTATGTGGACAGGGGCTGTAAGTAGACATAGAAGATACTTCCATAAAAAAGTGTGACCACAGTGAGGTGAGAACCACAGGTAGAGAAGGCTTTGCATTTCCCAGAGGCAGAGGGAATCTTGAGAACTGTTATGAAGATTCGTGCATATGAGCAAACAATGCATAGAAAGGGAGTCACTAAAACAATAGATCCTTCTATCATTAACACAATTTCATTGACAAATGTTGAAGAGCAGGACAATTTCAGAAGAGGGCTGAGGTCACAAAGAAAGTGGTGGATAACATTGGCATCACAGAAGGTGAGGAGATTCAGCAGAAGTGTGTGCAGGAGTGAGTGGAAATGAGGAAATGAGCAGGAGAAGGCCACCAGGAGGACACAGCAGTGGTGGCTCATGGTGGTGACATAGTGGAAGGGGTCACAGATAGCCACATAGCGATCAAAGGCCATCACTGCCAGGAGGCAGCTGTCGGTATTGCCCAAGGCATAGAGAAAATACATCTGTGTCAGGCACCCTGAATAGGATATAGTCTTCTTTTCTGACAGAAAGTTCATCAGCATCTTGGGGACAATGGTTGTTGTGAAGCAAATGTCAGTGAAAGACAGAAAACTCAAGAAGAAATACATGGGGGTCTGGAGCCGGGAGTCAGAATGGATGGCTAAGATAATGAGCAGGTTCCCTGTCAGTGTGACGAGATACACAGTGAGGAAGACGACAAAGAGTGGCATTTGGTGCTCAGGCCTAGAGGAGAGTCCTAGAAGGATGAATTCGGAGACACGACTGGTGTGGTTGATTCTTTCCATTGGCTTGTGCTCAAGTATATACAAGTAGTTTTGTTATTTTAACACACTCTGATTTCATAACACAAATCATGAGAAGCTAGCAAGCCTTTGTTTCCTCTGTTGATCACATTAGCTGCTGTACTCATTGTGGGACAGACGGTCAAACTCATGTGACTGACCATGATATGGTTCTCCCCTCCCAAATCCATGGGCATCACAAAGGCCTCATATGGAAATCTGGAGGGACAGAGAAGAGCTTTGCTTTAGAAACTATCAGAAGTCCCTCCTGTAGGAACAGAACAAGAGATTCATCCTCCCTAGCCCATCACATGCTATCGTTATCAGTCTGCCCATGTCTCCCCTTATTTGTAAATAGTTTTCCCTTTTTTAAACCCCTGACCTAAACCACATTTGTACAGAATGTCATCCATTGCTAATCCATCTTTCTCTAATGTTCCTGTATATCGATTCAAAAATATGTAGGACTAACATGTTAATTTTTAATTAATAATAGTTAATTTTTTGTATACATTTTTTAGTCATATCTAGTTACCTAGTGATAGAACATCAAAGTGGCCTCCAATTCTTGCTACTACAAAAAAATCCTGCAATGAAAGTTTATAAAAATATCAGCAAAATGTTAAGCTTTCGAAGTAAGCTAATTCATACATACCTTGTGAATAGACATATTATAAATATTCTTGGCTACTATAAAATGTTCCACAGTCTACACACTTTCATCACCACCATGCTTAAAATAATTTCTTTTGAGTCAGCCTAGTCTTTCACACATTGTGAATGGCACTGATGGACTGGCATTTTTCATGCGCTTAAAAAAATTGGTTATTTACGTGTTAAATTGTTTGAAAATTAAATGACTGTATTTGTATTGTAAGTTATTAGGCATTTTTAAATGTCAGTTTTCTGATGTGTAAAATCAAACAGAAATAGCTACATTGTCAAGGGATTGAATGAGATACTGTGTTTAAAAGACCTAGAAGAGGAACAAGTATATTGCAAACCCAGAAAAAGCTGTTGTTCACCGTCAACGTTGGTGTCATCTTCCCTAGTCTTCAATTCCTGGATGTTCTCAAAATTAACTCATTCACTGCTTAAATATCATATCCCTTTCTGCCTATCAGAAATATTTGTTTATGCATTAAATGATTTGAGTGAATGCATAATTAACGTCAATAATAGTAACCAATATTTTTTGAAAATTTGTTAGCATCAGACACACAATGAGCATCTCACTAAATCTCATAATAAGGGATAAGGAGCCATGTGCTCTTGCTGCTGCCATTTCACAAGTATAAGGCTTAGAAAAGTAAAACTATTTGTTTAAGATCACTAAGGAAGTGAATAGTAACCAGGAATGGAACCCCTAATTTCCTCACATACACACACACACACACACATGATTGTGAGATACACACACACAGTAGAACCTCTGTAAGTTGACCACCCAAGAGACTGTAACAAACTGGTCAACATAAGGAGGTGGTCAAAATAAGGAAATAGGCCTGTTGTACTGATATGTATATGTGGTGCACATCCACCACATATACATATGAAAATTAGGCCAACTTAAGGAGGTAGTCCATGTGGTGTGGTGGTCAACTATGGAGGTTCTATTGTATATCATATATAAAACATAAATGTGTGCCATGTATCATATATGTGTATCATATATAATGTGTATGTGTATCACATATAAAACATATATGTGTGATGTGGTACTGTTTTCCTCACATTGAGAATTTTCTCTTTGAAATACTCCTTCCCCTACCAAACACACAATTGACATACTTTCTTGAGTAATATTCAGTCTATCCTTGTTGGTGGCTAGAGAGGTAACCTAGCTTTCTGTGTTTTACAGATGGTGGGATTTGAGAAATTTAATACCTGTGGTTAGCCACACAATTAGGTGTTTAAAATTGACCATCCAGTGTGGAATTGTGGTAGTGCAGTGAACAGTGCCCTGAACTTGAGAGACAGACTATGGGGATTTGATTTGTCCTCTATCACCTGCTTATAAACTGATTCTTGATGTTTTATGAATAGGAAGTGAGATACTGCTTCTGACAAGCAGTTTGTCAAACACAGATCATTTGTGAAAGGGGTACCTGGGGAATGCAGAATGAAAAAAAAGTTAGTGGAGATTTGTCTTAAAGTCGGATGCTTTAGGTTTAGACATGAGGATCACTCATGCTTATGACTAGAAAGAAGGAAGAAGGTTTGGCAGTTGAGAATCAAGGACAATGGCTCTAAAGGGCCTGGGCTGAGTGTGTGAGGCTGGGAATACAATAGTTTTTCCTTTTCTACTGATGGGGTTTTTCTTCCCCTAAAATATGTGGCATAGATGGCTGAGAGGTCAAGTTAGATGGATCTAAAACCAAAAGCCAGATGAGGGTCTAAGTTGGATCTTACCACTTACTAATTCATGAAATGTTTGAAACTATCATCAATGGGAGAAGAGGTGCAAGCTAGGTTGGGGTGGCCAAGTAGGTGGCCAGTAGACTGAAGCTCACCTCCATATCTAGAAGATTTTCTTTGCTTCCGAATTTCTCCAGAAGCTGATATTCTGTGGATTAATTCAGGCAGGTCTTCTTCTCAGCCAAAGTTCAGCTTTCTCACTTGTCCCTCTGTACTTTAGGGCTGATTGGCAAGCAGAAGAACAGGAAAGGAGGGAGGAATTGATACTCTGCTCTAACAAGATAGCACATTTCCCTCCTCTGGCATCAGATCTCCGTTTTCCCCCTAACTTCTGTTCCTTCCCAAGTTCTGAATTGTAGGAGCCTAGGCATTTTCATGGGTTTGGGTTCTATCCTCCTGGCCTCTGGGGTCCTTGTTAGGCTGAGAAAGTTGTGATATGCTGACCTCTCAGGGGAGTTCATCCCACGATCTCTCTAAATGAAGAAGGCAAGATGGGAATCACAGCAGGGCTGACTCCAAGGAGACAGAGGATCTCGGAGGGTTTCTATTGAGATATTGGGACTAATTTCACAATTTCTCACCTTCACCGCTACATTTCCAGGGCATCCTCTGTTTCCCTAAGTAATGGTTTTCAAGGGTAGATTAAAATATATATAGATGAATGTTTTTATGTTTGGCCATTGTAATGAGTGTGTAATGGTATCTCATTGTTTTAATGTAAGTTTTCTTAATGACCTATAAGGTGGAGCATCTTTTCACATGCTCATTTCCCATCTGTACATATTTTCCATCTGTCAATTCAGATCTTTGGCCCATTTGTTAATTGGGTTGTTTTCTTATTGTTGTGTTTTAAGAGTGACTTGTATATTTTGGGCAACAGCCACTGATCAGATATGTTTTTGCAATTATTTTCTTCCAGTATGTGCCCATTTTATATCTTAACAATGTCTTTTATAGAGTAGAAATTTTTAATTTTAATAAAGTCCAGCTTATCAAGTCTTTCTTTTAAGGATCAGGATTTGGTGTTGTATCAAAAAATTTGTCACTAAAACTTAGATCATTTAGTTTTTTCTCCTAGATCATCTAGATTTTATCTTCTATGAGTTTTATAGCTTTGCATTTTACATTTAGGTCTGTGATCCATTTGCTGTAATATTTATATCTATAAAGTAAATACACATAAGGGAATACTTTGTTATTATTATTATTTTGAACAAATTGTTATCATTAGATCAATTAAGAATAAGGAAAGTAGTAGTTTTTATTTTATCTTCATTTATTCCTTCTCCAATACTCTTTCTTTGTTTATTATATACATCTGAGTTTCTGACCCATATCATTTTTCTTCTCTCTGAAGAACTTTTAACATTTCTTGTGAGGCAGATCTACTAGCAACATATTCCCTTAATTTTTGTTTATCTGAGAAAGTCTTTATTTCTCCTTTATTTTTGAAGAATGATTTTCATGGATATAGAATTCTAGGTTGGTAGGGGTTTTTTCCAAACACTTTAAATATTTCATTCCCCTCTCTTCTTGCTTGCATTATTTCTGGGACGTTGAATATAATTCTTTTCTTTGTTTCTCTTCAGATAAATTATGCTAAGTTGAGATTATGGACTAATGTGCCGGCTTTCCAATTATTTGATAGCATATTTTTAACACAGAATAATCTTAATAAGGCATAATTATGTGTGGCTTAGAACACTAGAGTAATATATGACATGATGGAATTATAGACGATCTTTGTTTTCACATTTTCTATCATAAAATATTAATTTGATAATCATAAATTTGAATGCATTTTAAATTTTTGCATGACATTTTTTAGGAAATACCTATCTTTTAATTATCTAGAGATGACTCTAGAGATAGAGTCGCTCTTCTTTAAGAGTGAATTGAAATCAGTTCCTTCTACTGGAGAAAAAGCTAGAACATTTCAGGTTGCCAACAGTTGCTGAATGAAGCTCTTAAGAATGATTCTGCAAAACAGGGGATAGGCAAAAGACTTCTTTAAAAAGTCAAGTATTTCACAATTAAAATTCTTCCTTTCTTATTAGATATTAGTTGTGATGTTTACATTTGAGACTAAAGGAGTTTCTGTCTATACACACAAGCATAAATGGTTTGACGTCATAATTATTCCAGGATTGAACATACATTTTATTATTTATTATGTTAGTCAACATTTTTGTGGGGAAGAGGAAATTGCCATTGATGTTTTAAGCAGAAATGATGTTAATTCAGGGAATTGGGTGTGCATAGTCTTTGGAAATGTTGTAGAGTCACAGGTTTCAGGATGATTCTCCAGGAATAACCTATGAACAGTAATAATCTGACCTATCTCGAGTAATTCTGTTTCATACCCAATTAGGAAGGAATGGAAT
Organism: Galago senegalensis; assembly: GCA_963575145.1. Taxonomy (NCBI): domain Eukaryota; kingdom Metazoa; phylum Chordata; class Mammalia; order Primates; family Galagidae; genus Galago; species Galago senegalensis. The sequence goes on from CAUYTI010027342.1 coordinate 42,066, forward strand.
CAGAATGTTGCTGTTGAAGTTATTGAAATCAAGAGCCTTTTAGTGGAGCTGCCATCTAGCTATATAGTAGGAATCAGCATCCAAACCACTTCTTGTTGCACTCACTGATGAGTGTTCACAAAAAGTGGGCTCCTCTGGCCACTTTCAGTGTAGGTGCCTCTGAGCACAGTGTACCTGGCAACTGCACAGTGAAAGTCTGCTGCAGGAACAAATGTTCCACCAATACTTCTGATAGTAATAAAAGCAACAACACAGGCTGGCCTCTGACTTCTTTCACTATTATACATTTTATTTAAGTTCATCTAATTGATTCACACTGAGGGCTCCAAATGTAAAGGAGTCTGAGAAATATATTCTTTTTCTTTCCAGCCTTTGACACACAGGAAGGCATATTAGAACAAGCTCAGAATGGGTGCAGAATGCTGATTGGTCGTTTCTCAAGTATTTACCAATAAAACCATTAAATAATAACCTTTCTTTTTTCCTAGTTGATATACCTCATTTATAACAACTGAGTTTTTCGTAAGGTCAAGGCAGAGGAAAAGTGCTGAGATACTTATTAGAGTTCTTACTTTTCAGAGCATATGGATTGATGCAGAAGATCATAAAATGCCAAGAGCACCTGAAGAGAATATGGTAAAAAAAAGAAATTGTCAAAGAAAGGACAAAGGTTTCAATAACCAAGCTAATTTATTCTAAATCCATTGATAACATACTTCCCACCTTTCATTTATAAAAAAGTGATTGTTGTATTGAAAGGGGGTTAAATATGTGAGAAGACAGCTTATGTTAAGGCTTGTTCATGTCGTATTTGTTTTTATTTTTGGCTTGTTAACAAATATATATACTTTTGTTCTAGGCTGGAGATACTATACTGTGGCTCAATAAAACTAAAATTGCCCAAGTAACTACTATACCAGTGTTTGGCTTTCTTTTAAGTAATCACAACACATCATAACACAACTATTTAAAATAAGGTCCTAGAGGGAACAACTGGTTTTCATTTATAAAATTAAGCAATACTCAGTGTCTCTAATGCCAGTTCCAAAAAAACACTGTATTGAATATTAAATATAATTATAATGGCTTATATTGTTTTAATATTATTTATAAGTATTATATTATTATTGTAAGTTGAGTAGTTGTGCTTAAGTCAAAAGGTAGGCCATTGTAACTAGATTTTCAAAAATATGTTCAAAAGTCTTTCTAGGATTCATGTTTTTAGCAATTAAGCAAACTAATTACATAGAGCACATTTCCACTTCCAAATTCCTGGCAAGGAAAACAAGAAAAATTCTATCCTTAAAGGGTAAAAACATCAAGGAAGTGTGAATTCATAGAGGTAAATGAGTATCAATCTCTGGAGAAATAGAACTTTATTTTTGAAGGCTTCACAAGAAACAAAAGAGAAAACCATGGCATCAGCACATGAGGTGTGGTAACGACACCTTCACCTTGAGCTAGGATCACTGGGGCACTGAGCACCATGTAGGGATTAACTAAGAGATATTTAGCCCATGCTGGGAAATAGCAAATTTCTCTCTCTGAGTTTTTGAATTAAGTATATTTTTTAAAATGTCATAAAAAAAAACACTGGACAAAGCCAAATTGAGCAATATTTTATAAGATGACTGACCTGTAATCTTTAAAAATGTCAAAATCATGAAAGTCATGGAAAGACTGGTGATTTGTGCCAGACTGGAGGAAACTAGAGAGACATTATAGCTAAAAGCAACCTATGATTTTGACCTGGATCCTTTTGCTCTAAGAAATATTACTGGAACAATTGGAAAAACTTGAATGGAATATCTGGATGAAGGGGATAGGGGAGTTCTTTGTCTTATTCTTCCAATATTCTTGTAAATTTAAAATAGTCTCGGGCTCGGCACTTGTAGCATAGTGGTTACAGTGCCAGCAACGTACACCAAGGGTGACGGGTTTGAACCCGACCCAGGCCAGCTAAACAACTGCAACTAAATTTAAAATAGTCTCAAAATATAAAATGTTTTGTTAAAATACTTATCAAAAACTGTATGCATCTATGGTTTAAAAATTATAAACTAAGAACTTAGTTTAAATTGAAATCAAGCAAAAGTAAACAAAAATTCTTTCTGGAAAACAGCTTAAACTCAGGCTTCAAAGAATTTCTAGAAATAAAGTTCCCAAATATATGTATTAAAAATGTAAATTAAAAAATTTTGAAAATTAAAGTGGGGGAGACATAATGAGCAAAAGTTAAAAATAACAAACAATAGAATTAGACCTGTTAAGTTAGTTTCTAGCCACAGTTTAAAAATAATCAGTAGGCTGGGTGCAGTGGCTCACACCTGTAATCATAGCACTTTAGAAGGCTGAGGTGGGTGCATCGCTTGAGCTCAGGAGTTCAAGACCAGCCTGAGCAAACATTAGACCCCTGTCTCCACTGAAAATAGAAAAACTAGCCTGGTGTTGCGGTGGGCATCTGTAGTCCCAACTACTTGGGAAGCTGAGGCAAGAGGATCACTTGAGCCCTAGAGTTTGAGGTTGCTGTGAGCTATGATGCCATGGCACTCTACCAAGGGTAACAGGGAGAGACTCTGTCTCCAAAACAAATAAATAAATAAATAAAAATAATCATTAGTAAATATAAAGAAGAGAACAAAATAAAACCTATAGGAATAAAACATAATTAAAATAAAAACTTAAAGGTGAAGTTAAAAAAGAAATAGTCTTTTCACAAATGGTGACTGGACAACTGAATATCCAACAAAACAATAGAGTTTCACGCCTCCCTTACACCATATTAAATTAACTTGAAATGGATTAGAGATCTAAAGGTAAGCTGGTGCTTTAAACTCTCAGGAAACACAGGATAAATCATCATGGATAGGCAATGATTTCTTAGATATAGTACCAAAAACAAAAGTGGCAAAAATATATATGAGTTGGACTTTATAAAATTCAAAACTTGGGCAGCGCCTGTGGCTCAAAGGAGTAGGGTGCCGGCCCCATATGCCAGAGGTGGCGGACTCAAACCCAGCCCTGCCCCAAAACTGCAAACAACAACAACAACAAACTCAAAACTTTTGAAGTACCATCAGGGAAGTGAAAAGACAGTCTGCAGAATGGAATAACATATTTTCAAATCATGTAGTTGATAAAAGGCTTTTATCTAGAATATATAAATAAATTTCACAACTCAAATAAACCCAATTAAAAATAGGCAAAGTTCTAAAGGCTAGGAATCCAAATTAAGGTATCAGCAGGGTTGATTTCCCCTGAGGTCTGTGAGAGAGAATCTCTTCCATGCGTCTCAACTATGCACCCACCTCTTGGTGGTTTTCTGGCAATTTTTGGAACTCCTTAACTTGAAGAAGCATCATCCCAATCTCTGTCTTCATCTTCATGTGATGTTCCCCCATGTGCAGGTTTGTGTCCAAATTTCCCCTTTAAAATTTATTTTTAATTTTTTTTTTTTTTTTGCAGGTTTTGGCCAGGGCTGGGTTTGAACCTGCCACCTCTGGCATATGGGGCCAGCCCCCTACTCCTTTGAGCCACAGGCACTGCCCCTATTTCTAATTATTATGATACATAATAGTTGTATAACTATTACAATTGATGTATAAGGGATGTTTTGATACATGTATAGATGTGCATTAATCAAATCAGGGTAATTGGAGTATTCATCACCTCAGGAATTTAACATTTCTTTGTGTTAGGAATATATTACAATTCCATTCTTTTAGCTATTTTAAAGCATACCTTAACTTATTGTTGATTACAGTTGCTTTGTTGTGCTATCAAATATTGTTCATTCTAAGTATGTAACTATATTTTTGTACTATTAACTATCCCCACTTTATCCCTCCTTCCCTGCTACCCTTTTTATCCTTTGGTAACCATTACTCTAGTCTCTGTCTCCATGAGATCAATTGTTTTTAATATTTAGTTCTCACATACGAGTGAGAACATGAAAGATTTGTCTTTCTGTGCTTGACTTATTTCACTCAATATAATGTTCTCTAGTTCTATCCATGTTGTTGCAAATGGAAGGAATACATTATTTTTGTGGCTGTATAATATTCCATTGTGTATATGTAGCACAATCTCTCCATCTATTCATTCATTGATGGGCACTTAGGTTGTTCTCATATCTTGGCTATTATAAATTGTGCTGCAGTAAACATGGAGGCACAGACATCTTTCCAATATACCCAATTCCCACCTGTGTATGTATACCCAAAAGATTTCCCCTTTTTTATCTGGATACCAGTCCCATTGGACTCTACACCCACCCTGCTCCAGCAGTATCTCATCTTAACTAATTGTACCTGCATTGACTCTATTTCTAAATAAGATCCATTCTGATGGGCGGTGCCTGTAGCTCAAAGGAGTAGGGCACTGGCTCCATATGCCAGAGGTCATAGGTTCAAACCGAGTCCCAGTCAAAAACTGCAAAAAAAAAAAATCTATTCTGAGGTATTAGGGGTTAGGACTTCACCATATGAGTATATGAGTTTTGGGACAATACAGTTTTACCCCATCACATTATTGAAAATGTAATGTAAACAGAAAAGAGATTAGAAATAAAATTGAGCATCATTAACTTGTGAGACAATTTTTGGTACAGTAGAGTACAGAAAAATTAACAGAAATAATAATTTTAAACTTTCCAAATGTTTTGAAATATTTGGAATACTGCAAATTCAGGAAGTTTTAAAAAGTGAAAGAAAAAGAAACATAAAAGATACCATACCAGGGTATTTCAAAATTATGAAAATTACAAAAAAAATATTGAAAACAAAGTAAAAAACATTCTTTTCTTTGGACCTTTTCACTTTTAATCTTAGGTGTAAGACATGATGAAAGTTGTGAAAACTATATCCAAAAGGTAACCCAAACTAGACAAACTGTCAAAATCATGTTATTGGTTCACTCTTATTATGATTATACAGGAAAGCCTGAAGGTACTTGCATATATAATAACACCCAATATCAGTTATGTGTACCCTCCAGTGGGCCAACTGTTTGCAACAATCTTTCAGAACCCCTAGAGCAAACTGAATTTGCTATGTGGTATGCTGATATCCCTAGAAAGGCAATAACTCAAGTTATAACAGCAGGAATACCTAGGCAAATAAAAAAAATCATTAATAATAATTTTGCAATATATACAGACATGTGTCTTTTTATATTTTCAATAATAACTAAAAGTTATCCATGTAGAAATACTATATATTTCTGAAGAATTATTTCTATGTATTTCATATTTTGTGTTGTCATGTTAACTTTAATTCTTTAATTGTTAATGGTATACAATGGATATTTGTATATTGAACTTAAAAAAATAATAGAATAATGGTAAATATCAAAAGAAAAAAAAGTAAGAGACAAAAGACCTAAGATAAGAATACAACCACCTTTGCATTACAAACTATGCAAGAGAGAGGATAATTGAATGGCATATTTAAAGTTATTAAAGAGAAAAAATAAGTATAAACTCAGCAAATACCCCGCAAAACCTAAGATAGAATAAAGGCTAATGAATAAAACACACACAAATTCATAAGAGGAAGTTTCCAAAATAGAAGGAAATAATAACAGATGACAAAATTGTTCTTCTATGTAAATTACATTGGAAATGATAAATACATCACATTTTCACATATTTAATAAATACAAAAGATGAATATTATGGACTGATTGTTCATATCCTTCTCAAAATTACTCTTGAAGCCTTATTCCCTTACATTTTGGTATTTGGAGGTAGGAAGTTTGGGAACTAATTAGGTTTAGATGAGTTCATGAGGATGAGGCCACCATAATGAGATTAGTGTCCTCATAAGAGAAAAAGGGACCAGAGCTTATTCCCTGTCTGCCATGTGAGAACACAGTGAGAAGGCAATTAGTCATCTGCAAGCCAGGAAGGAGGCCTTCACCAGAACCCAACCATGCTAACATTCAGCCTCCAGAACAACTTCAGTCGTTTGAGCCATGCAATCTATGGCATTTTGTAATGTTAGCAAGAGGCAACTAAGACAGTGAATGACTGTGTAAAGCAATAAAAAACAACAACAGAAATATATATAGCAGTGTTTTTAACATATATAGAAGTAAAATGTATCTCAAAAATAGAGCACAGAAAAAAATAGAAACTTCTACAAGTCTTAAAATACATATGAAGAGGTAGAAGATTAACTGATATTAGACTACAGTACAAGTTAAAGTTGTAAAACCACAGAGCAACCTAACAATGCCAAAAAAGATCATGTACCTAGTAAGTCAATAATAAATATAAATGAATTATAAAAATTAAATTAATCTAAAATAATTCATAAAAAGAATAAAAACAAGGAATCTTCAAAAATATTCTATTTGAACTAAGTGAATTTAACAAGATAGCAGCACACAAAGTTAATGAACAAAAGCCAAAAATCAATACTACCTCCATGTCCTAGCAATGAACAATTGAGAACTGAAGATTTTGACAAATAATTTATAACACTATAAAAACTGAGAAGTGCACAAAGGAATAAATTTAATAAAATATGAACACCATATTGTACATTAAAAACTATAAAACATTAAAGAGTATTAAAATAAAGAAATATACCTTGCACATAGATCAGATCACTCCATATTATGATGACAGTTCTCCCCAAATTGATCTACAGACTCAACAGAATATAATTCAAAATCTCAGCAGGATGCAATCTCATTACTAAGCATCTACCCAGGAGAAAAAAAAATCATTTTATCATAAGGACATTTGCATTAGATCATTCATCACAGCTCAACTTACAATTACCAAGATGTGGGAACAACCTCAATGCCCATCAACCCAGGAATACATCAACAAACTGTGGTATATGTACACCAAGGAATACTATTCAGCCATTAAAAATGATGGAGACTTTACATCTTTTATATTAACCTGAATGGAATTGAAATACATTCTTCTTAGTAAAGTATCACAAGAATAGAAAAGCAAATATGCAATATACTTAATACTAATAAGAAGCTAGTAGATGATCTAACATATGCTTACCTAAGAGAAAAACTGAATTCAATTCAAGTTGGGAGGAGGGGTAAAGAGGTTGTAGGGAGAGGGGAAGAGGGAAGGCAATTTGTGTGCTCCCACATAATGGGCACAATATAAGGGTAAATGGCACACCTTTTGTGTGTGAGATACAACTACTAGAGGGACTCTACCTGACAAATGCAAATATTGTAACCTAGTTATTTGTACCCTCACAGTAACCTGAAATTAAAAAAAAAAAACTCAGCAAGCTATTTTAGAAACTATTTTACATGAAAGAAAAAAACCAGAATACCAACACAACTTAAAAATGGGAAACAAAACTCAAAAACTTTATCTAATTTTAAAATTTTCTATAAATTCATGGTAATAAGATAATCTGATAATTACCTAAGGATAGGCAAGTACATCAGTGAAAAGCTTAAAATAGTCTAATACGTGCATGGTCAATTAATTTTTTGTAAATGCACCAAGGCAATTCAACATGGGAAGGTTATTTTTTTTTTTTCAACAAATGGTGCTAGAACAATTCAATATAAATCTATCTTAAATGGAGATAAGCTCTTATGCTATACCATGGACCAAAAAACCCAACTTGTGTCAAATATGCAAGAACTATAACTAACTACAAAACTAGCAGAAGAAAGCACTGGACAAAGTCTTGGAAAATGTAAGGTAGGCAAAAATTTCTTAAATAGTAAACAAAGTCATGAACTACAAAAGAAAAATTTATAATTTGGTCTCCATAAAAATAAAATGCACCTGTTCTTCTAAAGAAATTCTGAATAAAAGATGGTGAGCCTCAGACTAGCAGAAAATATATTTCTAATAAATTCTTGAATCTATAATATATAGAGAAGACAACCCAATTATTTTATTTTTCATTTTTATTTTTGAAACACATCACTATATTTAGAGATAATGGAGTTTTTCTCTCTTAAGGCTTCATATAAACTTTGATTACACAGCATTTCTTTAATTTGTTGCTATTCAAGAAAACCCAAGGAGCACCATGGTGAGCAATGCCTACCTTTTTTCATTTCAGATTAATATGAGGGTACAAATTTTTAGGTTAAATTGTTCTCACTTTCAAGGTAAAGTTCAAATTATAAAGGAGCCCCTTAACAAATGGTGCTAAAACAATTCAATATCAATGTACAATGTTCACCTTCAGTGAGATCCTGCCAAATGCCCAACCCAATTATTTTTAAAAATACATGCAAAAGATATGAACAGAGACTTCACCAAAGAAGATATATAGTGGGCGGCACCTGTGGCTCAAGAGAGTAGGGCACCAGCCCCATATACCAGAGGTGGTGGGTTCAAAACCAGCCCTGGAAGATAAAACCATAAAAATACTAGAAGAAAGTGTAGGGAAAACACTTGAAGAAATCGGCCTGGGTGAATATTTTATGAGGAGGACACCCCGGGCAATTGAAGCAACATCAAAAATACACTATTGGGACCTGATCAAACTAAAGACCTTCTGCACAGCCAAGAACACAGTAAGTAAGGCAAGCAGACAGCCCTCAGAATGGGAGAAGATATTTGTAGGTTATGTCTCTGACAAAGGTTCAATAACTAGAATCCATAGAGAACTCAAACGTATTAGCAAGAAAAGAACAAATAATCCCAGCTCAGGCTGGGCAAGGGACTTGAGAAGAAATTTCTCTAAAGAAGATAGGCACATGGCCTACAGATATATGAAAAAATGCTCACCATCCTTAATCATTAGAGAAATGCAAATCAAAACTACTCTGAGATATCACCTAACTCCAGTAAGATTAGCCCATATCACAAAATCCCAAAACCAGAGATGCTGGCGTGGATGTGGAGAAAAGGGAACACTCCTACATTGCTGGTGGGAATGCAAATTAATACATTCCTTTTGGAAAGACATCTGGGAACACTTAGAGAACTAAAAATAGACCTGCCGTTTGACCCTGCAATTCCTTTATTAGGTATATTCCCAGATGACCAAAATCGCATTACAACAAAGACATTTGTATCAGAATGTTTATTGCAGCCCAATTCATAATTGCCAGGTCATGGAAGAAGCCCAAGTGCCCATCAATCCATGAATGGATCAACGAACAGTGGTATATGTACACCATGGAATACTATGCAGCCATAAAGAAAGATGGAGACTTTACCTCCTTCATGTTCACATGGATGGAGCTGGAAAGTGTTCTTCTTAGCAAAATGTCACAGGAATGGAAGAAAAAGTATCCAAGGTACACAGCCTTATTATGCAATTAATTTATAGCTTTCATATGAAATCTATAACCTAATAACAGCCTAAGAATATGGGGAGTGGGGAGGGAGAAGGGGGAGCAGGGTGGAGGGAGGGTGATTGGAGGGAATCACTTTTATGGTTTATCTTACAAGGGTACAAGTGAATCTTTCTAAGAGTAGAATATGAATGTCTTAACACAATAACTAAGAAAATGACATGAAGGCTATATTAACCCGTTTGATGAAAATATTTCAAATTTTATGTGAAAACACCACACTGTACCCCAGAATTGCATTAATGTACATAGTTATCATTTAATAATAATAATAAAGAAGATACCCACAAATCAATGAAAAGATCTTTGGGGAAATAAGTTTTCCACCATATACAGTCCCCAGACTTGTGCCCCACTGCCCATGTTTAGCCTACATAAAATTTTTAACTTGTTGAATTTAGTAGACTCTGGGCTGTAGCTATTATTTGGAAATAAAACCTGCAGCAGTCCAGAGGTGTGTGACTAGCTAGACACATTGCTTTCCTGTTCAGCAGAGATGAACCTCTGTGTAACAACCCTAATGAACTTCACAGTAATGCATCCATCATAGCGGAGAGTGTCCTCCAGGGGGCAGCATCAATTCCAGTGAGCTCCATAGAGGGCCTGTACGGTGGACACAGCTGAGTTACAGAGTATGTGAATATGACTTAAAAAAACACTTCCTCGGCAAATCCAGCTAAAAGATACATGAGTATCGGGTTTTCTGAAGCATAAAACGGACACAAATTTTGTTCTTTTGATACCAGATTAATGTTTTGGTTCTAGTTTGTGTTTCCTGAAAGGGAAATGCAGGTGATCCCAACAACCCTCACTGCAACTATTTCAGCAAAAGAGAAATTAGGGAACTTAATACACAAATACCATGTAAGGTGGGGTCTTTTCTAAGCAGCACATTAAACTGGGGTACTCTGCTGGCCTTGATCGCCTGAACCCCATTATTCACCAGTGCTAGTGCGTCATTTTGAATCTGTACAGGTGATTATGACACAGTTGCTAGACTGTGATATTTTTCTTTTGTGATTATAACAGGATTTCTTTTAACTGCTGCAATGACTTCAGCCAAGGAAAACTATTAATCTATGACCTTTTATTGTTTTTATTTTATATACTCTGGAAGAGAATGTAAGATTCCAGCATGCTTCCTCAGACAAATACGCCTGCTCATGGGCGCTCACTGCCCGCAGGGGCCAGGAGGCAGAGCCGTCTCTGGTTTTCCCTTTTTGCATTCCTCCCGCAGTACAAAGACAGGAAAATCATTCACATGATTGCTAGCAGCCTGTCTTGGCCATTAAAATATGTTTCCCTCATAGAATTATCACTGCATTTTAGGAGACATGTTCTGATGTGCCCATAGAATTATCACTGCATTTTAGGAGACATGTTCTCCCATCTCGTTCCTGGCCCTGCCAGCTCTGATTCTGGCGGTATTTGAATGATCAAGTAGCATCATTACCTCGTGGTTCAATCCTCTCATCAGGGCAGGGAAGCTGTGTTTCCATTTCACTGTGGCCCTGTTTGCAAGGCCACACTCTAGACCTTGTCACCACCTGCAGCTGTTATAGTCAGAAACCATAGCATCTCATCTTCGACCTCATAAAGGCATCCTGTGACCTGATTTGCCCATGTTTTCCTGGCCTGTCAAACAGCATCCCCCACCCACCATGTCCTCTTTGCCTGGGTCACGGTTTGCCTGTGTCTGCAGTTGTACTTATGGGGAAGTGAAACCCCCGGGGTTTCAAACAGAGGGAATTTAATATTGGGGATTGGTTAGTAAAGCATTTTCTCTAGAGGAGGAAAAAGGAAAGTAGGAAGCTATCCAGAGATTGGTAACTTCATCAAGCCATTCTTTCTTGAATGCTGAAGGAAAAAAGAATGGAAAACGCTCCTATGAACCAGTGTCCACTGTGCCACTGAGGCTGCTGCGAACTCGCTGCCCACACTGCTGGGATGGCGCTGCCGGGGGGTGGGCAGAGACAGACCTGTGACCTGTGCCCCCACAGGGACGAGCCTATGACCTGTGCTGCCACCACTGCTGTCACTGCCAAGGGCCTGATAAAAGCAGAGAAGGAAACATCACTCCAGTCCCTCCATGTCTGTGACAAGTTGGGGGCAAGGACCCTTGGGACAGATTTTTCTCTGAATTACAGAGGAAGACACAGAAGGGCGGGAATGGAACTGACCCCACAGATGCCCCACCTTTGGCTGTTCCTCATTTATTCACGTATGTTCAAACTTCCATAACAATAATATATCCCTTCAATAATGGAAGATGTTGCCACTCTCCTAAAAGAGGTGACAACACACATTCTCCTTATCAGTTATCATCTCTGTCTCCAGGGGATCTGAACTTTTCTTCCTATTTAGTTAGACCGCACCTGAGCCGTCTGAGAATAGACAGTCACCAGCACTTCTATAATACACAGAGAAAAGAAGAGAGTCCCAAAGGCGCCATACACAGGGAAATGGGAAATTGTAGTTAAATGTACTGTTATTTACAAATTATTCATTACAAATATTACAAAATAGTCTAAAGAGGTGGTTGGCCACCTCATTCTAAAGTCTTCTCCCCCTACTCATGGTGAACATGGTCCAAGGTCCCTGCTTTCCTATGTATGGTGACTTTGGGGCACCCTGAATATACAAATAAACACAAAACCAGGCATGCGTGATTTTCACAAAGCTGCGATTTGCACCTCTAATGTGGTCCCTCCACCATCCTGCTGTGTCTTTTGCCCTCATATGGGACATTGATCATTGGAGTGGGCTTCTTCAGAGAAAGAAAACCAATAGTGGATAGACAGATAAGATATGTATGTATGTACATATCTGCATGTATGTGGGTCACCACGGAAGTGTTGAAACAGATCACCACCAAGAGCCGACAGCATCCCTTCTGAGTTACCCATGTAAGCCTCCCCTACAGGCTTGTCGGTGCTGCAAGGAGGCTTTGTTTACTCCTGTCCATGTAGATTTTAACTTTCTTGATTTTTGTGCCTCTAAAAACTTTCGTAATGACAGTTTTATGCAATGCTTTTCATAAACAGAGAAGGAAAAATTGCTTTATTCCCTCCACGTGCATGACAGCAAGTTGGAGGGCAAGGACCCTTGGGACAGTCTCTCCCTGGTGTCTACTCCAGTCTCTCCCTGGTGTCTACTCCCACTCTCTCCCTGGTATCTACTCCCAGTCTCTCTCTGATGTCTACTCCCAGTCTCTCCCTGGTGTCTACTCCCAGTCTCTCTCTGATGTCTACTCCCAGTCTCTCCCTGGTGTCTACTCCCATTCTCTCCCTGGTGTCTACTCCCAGTCTCTCCCTGGTATCTACTCCCAGTCTCTCTCTGATATCTACTCCAGTCTCTCCCTGGTATCTACTCCCAGTCTCTCCCTGGTCTCTACTCCCAGTCTCTCTCTGGTATCTACTCCCAGTCTCTCTCTGGTGTCTACTCTCAGTCTCTCCCTGGTATCTACTCCCAATCTCTCCCTGGCACCTACTCTCAGTCTCTCCCTGGTATCTACTCCCAGTCTCTCCCTGGTGTCTACTCCCAGTATCTCCCTGGTGTCTACTCCCAGTCTCTCTGGTGTCCACTCCCAGTCTCTCCCCGGTATCTACTCCCATTCTCTCCCTGGTGTCTACTCCCAGTCTCTCCCTGGTATCTACTTTCAGTCTCTCCCTGGTGTCTACTCCCAGTCTCTCTGGTGCCTACTCCCAGTCTCTGGTGTCTACTCCCAGTCTCTCTCTGATGTATACTCCAGTCTCTCCCTTGTGTCTCCTCCCTGTCTCTCCCTCGTGTCTACTCCCAGTCTCTCCCTGGTGTCTATTCCCAGTCTCTCTGGTGTCCACTCCCAGTCTCTCCCTGGTATCTATTCCCATTCTCTCCCTGGTGTCTACTCCCAATCTCTCCCTGGTATCTACTCTCAGTCTTTCCCTGGTATCTACTCCCATTCTCTCCCTGGTGTCTACTCCCAATCTCTCCCTGGCACCTACTCTCAGTCTCTCCCTGGTGTCTACTCCCAGTCTCTCTCTGATGTCTACTCCAGTCTCTCCCTCGTGTCTACTCCCTGTCTCTCCCTCGTGTCTACTCCCAGTCTCTCTCTGGTGTCTACTCCCAGTCTTCACCTGGTGTCTACTCCAGTCTCTCCCTAGTGTCTATTCCCAGTCTCTCTGGTGTCTACTCCCAGTCTCTCCCTGGTGTCTACTCCCCTTTCTCCCTGGTGTCTACTCCCAGTCTCTCCCTGGTATCTACTCCAGTCTCTCTCTGGTGTCTAGTCTCTCCCTCGTATCTGCTCCCAGTCTCTCTCTGGTGTCTACTCCCAGTCTCTCCCTGGTGTCTACTTCAGTATCTCTGTGGTGTCTACTCCCAGTCTCTCTCTGCTGTCTACTTCAGTCTCTCCCTGGTATCTACTCCCCATCTCTCCCTGATGTCTACTCCCAATCTCTCCCTGGTGTCTACTCCCAGTCTCTCTGGTGTCTACTCCCCGTCTCTCCCTGGTGTCTACTCCCAGTCTCTCCCTGGTGTCTATTCCCAGTCTCTCTGGTGTCTACTCCCAGTCTCTCCCTGGTATCTACTCCCATCCTCTCCCTGGTGTCTACTCTCAGTCTCTCTCTCCCTGGTGGCTACTCCCAGTCTCTCTCTGATGTCTACTCCAGTCTATCCCTTGTGTCTACTCCCTGTCTCTCCCTGGTGTCTACTCCCCTTTCTCCATGGTGTCTACTCCCAGTCTCTCCCTGGTGTCTACTCCCAATGTCTCCCTGGTGTCTAATCCCAGTCTCTCTCTGGTGTCTAGTCCCAGACTGTCCCTGGTATCTACTCCAGTCTCTCCCTGATGGCTACTCCCAGTCTCTCTGGTGCCTACTCCCAGTCTCTCTCTGATGTCTACTCCCAGTCTTCACCTGGTGTCTACTCCCAGTCTTCGCCTGGTATCTGCTCCCAGTCTCTCCCTGGTGTCTACTCCCAGTCTCTCTCTGGTATCTACTCCAGTCTCTCCCTGGTGTCTAGTCCCAGACTGGCCCTGGTATCTACTCCAGTCTCTCTCTGGTGTCTACTCCCAGTCTCTCCGTGGTGTCTAGTCCCAGACTCTCCCTGGTGTCTACTCCCAGGCTCTCCCTGGTGTCTACTCCAGTCTCTCCCTGGTGTCTACTCCCAGGTTCTCCCTGGTATCTACTCCCAGTCTTCACCTGGTATCTACTCCCAGTCTCTCCCTGGTGTCTCCTCCAGTCTCTCTCTGGTGTCTACTCCCAGTCTCTCTGTGGTGTCTAGTCCCAGACTCTCTCTGGTGTCTACTCCCAGGCTCTCCGTGGTGTCTACTCCAGTCTCTCCCTGCTGTCTACTCCCAGGCTCTCCTTGGTATCTACTCCCAATCTCTCCCTGGTGTCTACTCCCAGTCTCTCTCTGGTATCTACTCCAGTCTCTCCCTGGTGTCTAGTCCCAGACTCTCCCTGGTATCTACTCCAGTCTCTCTCTGGTGTCTACTCCAGCCTCTCCCTGCTGTGTACTCCCAGTCTCTCCCTGGTATCTACTCCCATTCTATCCCTGGTATCTACTGCAGTCTCTCCCTAGTGTCTACTCCCAGTCTCTCCTGGGTATCTACTCCCAGTCTCTCCCTGGTGTCTACTCCCTGTCTCTCCCTTGTGTCTACTCCAGTCTCTCTGGTGTCTACTCCCAGTCTCTCCCTGGTGTCTACTCCCAGTCTCTCCCTGGTGTCTACTCCAGTCTCTCCCTGGTATCTGCTCCCAGTCTCTCTCTGGTGTCTACTCCCAGTCTCTCCCTGGTGTCTACTCCTAGTCTCTCTGGTGTCTACTCCCAGTCTCTCCCTGGTGTCTACTCCCAGTCACTCCCTGGTGTCTATTCCCCGTCTCTCTGGTGTCTACTCCCAGTCTCTCCCTGGTATCTCCTCCCATTCTCTTCCTGGTGTCTACTCCCAGTCTCTCCCTGGTGTCTACTCTCCTTTCTCCATGGTGTCTACTCCCAGTCTCTCCCTGGTGTCTACTCCCCTTTCTCCATGGTATCTACTCCCGGTCTCCACCTGGTATCTACTCCCAGTCTCTCCCTGGTGTCTACTCCCAATGTCTCCCTGGTGTCTACTTCCAGTCTCTCTCTGGTGTCTACTCCCTGTCTCTCTCTAGTGTCTACTCCAATCTCTCCCTGGTGTCTACTCCCAGTCTCTCCCTGGTGTCTACTCCCAGTCTCTCTCTGGCATCTACTCCAGTCTCTCCCTGGTGTCTAGTCCCAGACTAGAGAGAGACACCAGTCTCTCCCTGGTGTCTACTCCCAGTCTCTCCGTGGTGTCTAGTCCCAGACTCTCCCTGGTGTCTACTCCCAGTCTCTCCCTGGTGTCTACTCCCAGTCTCTTCGTGGTGTCTAGTCCCAGACTCTCCTTGGTGTCTACTCCCAGGCTCTCCCTGGTGTCTACTCCAGTCTCTCTCTGGTGTCTATTTCCAGTCTCTCTCTGGTGTCTACTCCAATCTCTCCCTGGTGTCTACTCCCAGTCTCTCTCTGGTGTCTACTCCAGTCTCTCTCTGGTGTCTACTCCTAGTCTCTCTCTAGTGTCTACTCCAATCTCTCTCTGATGTCTACTCCCAGTCTTTCTCTGGTGTCCATTCCCAGTCTCTCCCTGATGTCTACTCCCCTTTCTCCATGGTGTCTACTCCCAGTCTCCACCTGGTGTCTCCTCCCAGTCTCTCTCTGATTCCTACTCTCAGTCTCTCTCTGATTCATACTCCCAGTCTCTCCCTGGTGTCTACTCCCAGTCTCTCCCTTGTGTCTGTTCCCAGTCTCTCTGGTGTCTACTCCCAGTCTCTGTCTGGTAGCTCTGACCAGTCTTCTCCATAGACATTTGTTCTCATCATCCAACCTTCACTTTCAGCACGTTTCTGTCCCTCAGCCCAAGGCCACACCTGGCCGGGAACCTATCATAGCCTGAATGAATGGAAACACTGGAATATGGTTCATCAGAATTCCACTAGGAGCCACTTTCTCCACATTTTATGAAGAAATAGTGCTGGCATTTAGTAAATCAACTCTATGAATAATGCATCTTTGTGTTTAATTTTTAAAGTCATTTGTTGTTTACTCAATGGAAACTGAAATTCTGTCAGGTTGAACAGGCCTCAGCCACCACTGGGTTGCCAGCTCTTTCTGGTTTTATGAATAATATAAATATTCATGTTTCTGTAAAAATGGAATTGAATTTGGTCTTTATTTTGCATATTAATAATTCACATCACTTAATGCATATGAAAGGTTATTCTCTAGTTTTAGATGAATGTTTTTAGAGAGGGTTAATATGTAATTAGTTCATTTCAAATAGTTTCTAGATTATCCCAAAGACCTGTTATTCTAAGCCTTTATTTCATTTTCATGCTTATTCTCATTTAATTTCAGCTGCTCATTTAATAGTATATTCCTACTGGCCATCTTGATCTGCCTGTGGTCCCAGAAATTTTAATGAAGGGATCTGAATAATGAGAAGCTGATATCGCTGGCAATTAATAGCCATTTAAATGCAGCACAAACATACCTGGCACAGAAAGGATGCTCTAACGTTTTGGTGATTCCTTCAAATACAATATTCTTGACTGACTTCCAAAGCAGCTGAAGTATTAAGATTTTGTTTTTAAGGAAAAACATTGTCTCGGCAATGCTACACATCTGATGGTACAGAGAGTCAAGTGCTGGGATGCTAAACCCTCCACACTGTCAGCCTTCCAGGACATGCAGAGACATCAGCAAATGATTAAAACTGCAAAGGGATGCACTGGCAGACGTTTGGTGAGAGGATGGGCATGCCAGGTGGTTTCTGGACAGAGTGGGCTGCTGGGGGATTTCCTGCAATCTTTGGGAAAGCCAAGATGTACCCAGGCCCCTCCCCTGGCACCAGTGTGTGGATGTGCCACTTCTCCATAGCGTGCTGGGGACATTCTGTCTACATTTGGAGAACTCACTGTGTGGGAGAAGATGCACAGGGTCTTGGGTGTGGGCGAAAGTATCACCACATTGGAAAAACCTCAGCAATCACTGATTTCCCAGCCTGACTCTACAAGCCTGGGCCTTCCTTTCCTCTGGTCCCTGTCTGTGTTCAGAGCTCATGGCTGTTTCCACATGATCCATGGCCGTCTCCTTCTGCACACCACCAAGGGTGCATCAGGGCTCGGTTTTGCCACATCCTTGCTAACACTGGTTATTTTCCACTTGTACAACGTGGGGGGATGTGGAAGAGGACAGTGGCTGGGGGAAGATTAAGGAGCTGGGCTCAAGCTGGCTCAGAAGAGCCTTTTCATCATATGTGGTGCTGTGGTGAGGAGGCTTTGGTGGGGCTCATTTGGGGCATGCCCACCTGCTCGGTGCAGGATGGACAGAGCGGCCCAGGGTGGGGTTGTGGGGGCAACACCTTGTAGGAGGCTGCTCAGGAAAGACAGTGGTATCGGGATTGGGAGAGTCCAGATGAGATGGGGGAAGTGGGCAGGACAAGCACTTTTTTAGGATGTTGAATTTATAGGACTTTGTGAGGAATTCCAGGGGCACATGGGGTGGGGGCAGGCAGGAGTTGAGGATGCCATCAAGTTTCCAGCTCCAGCAAGCAGGTGGAGGGTGTAGTCCCACCAGCCCTGTGCTCCATGGGAGAGGTGGGCGCCATGTGGCCGTGATGAAGTCTCTCTGGACCACAGCGGCTGACACAGGCACCCTGTTCCCTGGGCTGGTTTCGGATGTCATCTCCACCCTGTTCCCTGGGCTGGTTTCAGATGTCATCTCTACCCTGTTCCCTGGACTGGGGTAGGACGTCATCTCCACCCTGTTCCCTGGACTGGTATAGGACGTCATCTCTCTTTCTGTTGGAACTCAGGACACATTTGAGGACCACACACTGTTGCACTGTGCAAGATCTCAGAGATTAGCCACAGTTTCATCTCATATGAGCATCAAGAGAAATAAACTTCTCATCCTTCCCTGGTTTCCTTAAACAAAGTATCGCAGCTGGGGCTACATGGTGCAGAAAGCAGGAAACAGTCATGTCCCAGCTGTTTCTAGGTGTCCTGAGGAGGATGTGTGCACAGCCTGGTGCTACCTGCAGACAGTGCTTTGCAGACAGTGTTTCTGTCTTTGAAACCCTCTGCCAGCTCCTGCTGACCACTGTCCTGTGATTGCAGCCCCCAGTGCTTCTGTCTCTGAAACCCTCTGCTGGTCCCCTCCTTGCCTCTCTGCACTTCCCAGCCCTCACTGACCACTGTCCTGTGATTTGGCCACACAGTCATGGCCTTCCATTTCTGAGGCCCTAGGAGGCCAGTAGTGCAGTCCATAACTTGCTTTATAAGAAGCTGAAAAGAAATAGAAACGACTACAGGAAGTAAGAACTTTAGACCCAGGTGGCAGACTTCCCTTCAACCCACCGGACACACCACCAGCCTCCTGTGTGACCAGCTGCCACGTCACCAGATGTGCTCTCATTTTCAGTAAATCTTGTCACCTGGATCCACCGTTCCCTGTTCTGACAGACCCCAGTCTTCTGTCCCCAGCTTCTTCCCTGAATCAATTATCATACAAATAAGTTCTCCAAGGACAATGCCCTGTCCATTTTAATCAAACAAGATTTATTAGCTGGGTGCAGTGCCTCACCCCTGCAATCCTAACACTCTGGGAGGCTGCAGTGGGGCCATCAATTGAGTTTGGGATTTTGAGACCAGCCTGAGCAAGACCGAAATTCATCTCTACTAAAATGAGAAAATCTATCCAGGTGTGGTGTTGCATGCTTGTAGTCCTAATTACTCAGGTGGCTGGGGTAGGAGGACCACTCAAACCCAAGAGTTTGAAATTGCTGTGAGCTATGATGACACCACTGCACTCTAATCAGGGTGACAGAGCAAGACTCTGTCTCAACCCCTTCCCCAAAATAAATTTTATTTACTTATGTTTAATTTTCTCATCCTTTCTAGGCTCTGGATCTTGCTTTTACATAACCAAGAAGTTTCCAAAAGCTGTTTTCTTTCCAGGATAAACTCTGGACTTTTCAAATAGTGTTTTCCTTCCTGCTCTCTGTTCTCTATTTCCTGAGAGAAGTCCCCAAAACTGAAGTGATGTCATTGGTGGATTTTTCAGCACATTTTCCCCAACACTCAAGTCGAGCACACAGTCTGCACAGCGTGACTTGGCCTTTAGCCTGGGAGCATCTTGAGGACCCAGCTTGCTAGCTAGGTGGTCCCAGGGCCTGGACAGGGAGATGTGCTGTGTGTCTGCTGAGCCAGCTCTGTCCACAGACCTCCAAGGTTTTTCAGGCCTGGACAGCCAGGCTTTTCCCTCTGGCGCTGGTGACCACTGTGGCCAGCCGAGGACAGCAGAGTGCCAGGACAGTGACCATGGAAGGCACGGTTGGCATGCCTGAACCACATCAAAGCCAGAAACATCAAAATAAACATCGCAGAATACAAAGTGTGGGGTCGCTAGATTTGGCAAATAAAAATTCCAGATGCTCTGGGACACACTTATGTTAAAAATTGCTTATTGTGGGCAGTGCCTATAGCTCAGTGGGTAGGGAACCGGCGCCATATACTGAGGGTGGCAAGTTTGAACACAGCCCCTGCCAAACTGCAACAAAAATATAGCCAGGCATTGTGGTGGGCGCCTGTAGTCCCAGCTACTTAGGAAGCTGAGGCAAGAGAATCATCTAAGCCCAGGAGTTGGAGGCTGCTGTGAGATGTGTGATGCCACAGCATTCTATCAAGGGTGACAAAGTGAGACTCTGTAGTCTCTACAAAAAAAAAAAAAAAAATTGCTTATTGTTCTCTGAAATTCAAGCCACCCAGATGTCCTGTAGTTTACCTGCCGTTCTAATGGGGGTTTACATGTGAACATCTAGCTCAAGAAGTGGCACAGGCCTTCATGAGGGACATGGGGGAAAGGGTTTGGGGGTGTCAGGGCGAGCTTCCAAAAACTGAATGGGCATGTTCCTTGCACAGGGGCCAGAGAACTCAGTCAGCTGGTCACAAAGGCTGCCCTGGGAGAGACTCCGACATGGAACCTGGAGTGAGCAGGGTGACGTCCTTTCTCTCTCACTTCCTGTATGTGGTGTGGTCCTCCCTGCAAGGAGCAGCTGAAAAAGGCTGGGCAAAGCCTCAATACGTGACCACATACAGTCACTCCACCCCGACAGTCAGCCCCGTCCCCGTCAGCATCCCTGACATTACTATGTGTGACTCCACACCCTGACAGTTACAACTTCCATCCACCTGACAGTTACTAGGTGTGACTCTGATACCGGATTTTTAACACTGGATTTCCAGGCTCTTGGTCTCAACGATTCGATGAATGAATCTACGGACCATAGAACGAACAGTGAGGTTTTATTTACAGCTCAAAGAACCAAACCTCCTTGCAGGGCAGGATACAAGTGTTACAGCTCTTATGAAAACAACTCTTACAAAGAGCCAAGCCTCT
>CAUYTI010027343.1:0-38884 GCA_963575145.1 Galago senegalensis
AGGCGCCTGTGGTCCCAGCTACTTGGGAGGCAGAGGCAAGAGACTCGCTTGAGCCCAGGAAGTTGGAGGTTGCTGTGAGCTGTAATGCCATGGCACTCTACCCAGGGGGACAGCTTGAGGCTCTGTCTCAAAAAAAAAAAATAAATAAATAAAATAAAATAAAATTTAAAACATTCTTAAGGTGTTTTCTGGTCTGGTCTGGTTCGTTTCGGTTGTTGTTTTTGCCTTGGCTTAAGGGTAAATGTTGGGCTTAGTCTTCTCCACTGATACTGCTCTGACTTAGAAATTCTTGGCTTCTTTACCTTATTAGGCTTTTCTGAAAGACAATTGACTCCTGCAGATTCAATCAAGTTTTCTTTTCTAACCCCAAGCTGGAAAGAGGCACTTCCTAAAACTCTCTAGACCAGCAGTTCTCAACCTGTGGGTCACGACCCCTTTGGGGGTCTCCTGCATATCAGACATTTACATTGTGATTCATAACAGTAGTACGATTATAGTTATGAAGTAGCAACGAGAACAATTTTATGGCTGGGGGTCACCACAGCATGAGGAACTGTATTAAAGGGTTGCAGCATTCGGAAGGTTGAGAACCACTGCCTAGACATCTATGTTATCAAATGCTCTTTTTTTTCTGCATCTCCAGACGGGAGAGGGGACATCTCTGGCCTTCAGTACCATATAATGTTCTGCATTCTTTTTCATAAAGGAGCTTGTATCTTTCCTACTCCTTTTTTTTTTAATCCTGAAAATTGTCATTCACATTTCACGGTGGACAATAAATGGGGCAGAAGAGATAAATCTTCCCATATAACATGCATAGATACCTCGCCTTTTATCCTTCACTACCCAGGATGAGCTGCAGATAGTGACTCTCTCCCAAAGAATAGAGTATGAAAGGGAAACATAGACCTTTGCAGTGGAGAAACCTGGCAAACAGCATCTTAACCAAATGATCAAGGTCAACTTTATCAGTGATGCCATCTGACTATCAGGTGCCTCCTGTGGTGATGTGATAAGAAGGGAACATGACCTCATTGGCATTAAAAAAAAAAGTTCTACTCAAGTCTAAGAATGAGCAAATACATCAGATGAAGACAAACTGATAGATGGTCTGCAAAATACCTGACCAGGAATTTTCAAAAATAATTAAGAGCATGAAAGACCAAGAAACTGTAACAGATTGGAGACAAAGAGACATTGTAACTGAATGCAATGTGGGACCCAAAATTGGATCCTGGAGCATAACAAAAAAGGCAGTAGTGGAAAAACTGGTGAAATCTGAATTAAGTTAGAACATAGTTAATAGTAATGTACCCACACTGGTTTCTTTTCTTTTCTTTTCTTTTCTTTTCTTTTTTTTTTTTTTTGAGACAGAGTCTCACTTTGTCACTCTCAGTAGAGTGCTGTGGTGTCACAACCCACAGCAACCTCAAACTCTTGGGCTCAAGCGATCCTCTTGCCTCCGCCTCCCAAGTAGGTAGGACTATAGGCAGCTGCCACAACACCCAGCTATTTTTAGAGACAGGGTCTCACTCTTGCTCAGGCTGGTCTTGAACTCATATGCTCCTATGTAATCCACCTGCCATGGCCTCTGGGATTACAGGTGTGAACCACCGCTCCTGGCTCCCCTACTGGTTTCTTAATTTGACCTGGGTCCTGTGAGATAGCAGGAAGCATTGAAGCTGCATGAAAGGGCACAGGGAATTCTCTGTATTATATTCGCAACTTTTCTGTAAATCTAAAATTATTTTAAAATTTAAAAGTTCATTTAAGAAATTGACATTTGCATTTTTCTTTTTTTAAGACGGTGAACCAATGAAGTTAGGACTTTGTTTAGGCTGATTATCCAGAGCCTTTAATGCGATTAAAAAAAAAAACAACCTTGATATTGCCACTGCAAAACCGAATTCTTGTTTCTCTCCTCAGTCTGAAAACAAATGACAAGAGGATAGCACTAATCCCAGGGCAAGAGTGAGGGAGTGTGTTCCCAGAAGACCGTTGTTTGTGGTCTGCCTGGCTACTGGGTGGGACTGCAGGTGGGCACCATCACAGCCACAGCTGCTGCTTGCTAAGGTGGTAACAAAAGGGGTCACTGGGAGGTCCCCAACTGCTGCTGTTTCTCTCAGGGAGTATAGACACCCACGAACTGCACAGCAATAAGCAAGACGGTAGAAGCATCTCCCCCAACTATGTTCTTAGACTGTCATTTTTCTTTATTTATTTATTTATTTTTTTTTTTGTAGAGATAGAATCTCACTTTATCATAAGGTGACCAGATTTTAACATTGGTAAAGTGGGACACCCTTGACAGCAGGGAGGGGATTGGGGGGGTTCTTAATTAAAAATTTGGTCTATATGGAGCAACATAAATTTTCATAGAACGCAAAAATAGTATTGTAATATATATATTTTTAATTTCAACATAAGTACAATTTACAAATATAATACATTTTTAAAAAATACGTATAGGTCGGTGCCTGTGGCTCAAAGGAGTAGGGCAGCGTTCCACCTGGATGACCTTGCCCAGGAGGGGAGGGGAGTTTACATTAGCCTTTCATTTCCAAATGAAGTTACATTAACCTCTTCATTCCCAAATGGAGTTACATTAACCTTTTTAGCAGCCGAAAACCATATATTCCCTTCCTGTTGTCCCGCCCTTCCCTAGCTTGTCCTGCATTCTTTCCAAAAATCGGGACTTTTTTAAAATGCCGCAGGATGTGGGACAAATTGTTAAAAATCGGGACTGTCCCGCCAAAAGCGGGTCGTCTGGTCACCTTACTTTATCGCCCTCTGTAGAGTGCTATAGCATCACACAGCTCACAGCAACCTCCAACTCCTGGGTTTAGGCGATTCTGTTGCCTCAGCCTCCCAAGTAGCTGGGACTACAGGCGCCCACCACAATACCCGGCTATTTTTTGGTTGCAGTTCAGCGGGGCCGGGTTTGAACCCACCACCCTTGGTATATGGGGCCAGCACCCTACTCACTGAGCCACAGGCACCACCCAGACTATCATTTTTAGAAGCCTTTTGGAACAATTATAATGGCTGTGTGAACACTATTAAAATGATAAAGATGTACAAACCACAAAGAATCAATAACTTATTTCAAAAGATTTCAATCCTTAAGGAGAGAGAGAGAGACATAAATAGGTTTTTATCAGTGAGCCAAATTTTCTGGCCCACACTTCAAAGGCTGGCCTCCATCTGCAGCTAAAGGAGACTGCAGAGTTTCAGTAGGTGGAGAGATTTTGCTTCTCTGCCCTCCATCCCGCAGAATGAGGGAGCTTGCTATGGACTGAATTGTCTTACCCCCAGAGCATGTGTTGACACCCTAAGCCAACCTGTGTAACTACACTACGTATTAGAGGTGGAAGAGATGAACGTTAAGTAAGGTCCTAAGGGGAGACCCCTGATCCCACAGTAATGCCCTTCTAGGAAGAGGAAGAAACACCAGAGCTCTTCCTCTACCATGTGCAGACACACTGAGAAGGTGGCTATCTGCTAACCAGGAAGAGAGGCCCCACCAGAAACGAACGCTGCCCGACCTTGATCTGGGGGACTTTTCTTTCCATTGTTTAAACCACCCAGTCTATGGCATTGCACTCTGGCAACCTGAGCAGACAGAGCAGAGCTTTTTCTCCCTTGTGTGTTTCCTCTTGTCACAAGAAGGGAAGAATATTACAGGTAACACTC
The DNA here is from genome assembly GCA_963575145.1 of Galago senegalensis. Classification (NCBI taxonomy): domain Eukaryota; kingdom Metazoa; phylum Chordata; class Mammalia; order Primates; family Galagidae; genus Galago; species Galago senegalensis. The sequence goes on from CAUYTI010027343.1 coordinate 3,694, forward strand.
AGGATATGGCTGCTCTAAGCAAACAAAGAGCCCCCATCAATTTTAATCCCAATAGCGGCTGCTGGGGAAGGAACAAGGAGAATAATAGTGCAGGAGGCAGAAAGAGAATACATCACCTTTCCTGGGCTCCGTGCAAACTCCCAGGCACAAAGGCAAAATTTACCCCATCAGACCCTGGAATTACTGGTGATGATGATGAAGACTGGTGTTTAGAATTTCCCTGCTTCGGTTTCTTTCTTTCTTTCTTTCTTTCTTTCTTTTTTAACCTACTACTAATTAAATGACCTGGAATTTCTTCTTGGGCCCTTTAAAAGCATCTAAAAGTGAACTTAGAAAATTCCCTGTCTTTCCTACTGTACAGGTCTCTCAAGGCTCTTGTCGGGAACTGTATGAGGTAATGGATGCAAAAGTGTTTTATAAAACACAAAGCATTCCATGCATGCAAGCTATTATTGGAAGGAAGCAGAAGGATGAATGTAAATCCCAAGATCCCCCGAAAAACATGTGAAAGGTGCCCCCATTTGGATTGTCACCCTCACCGTGCGTTTACAGACCATTTAGCAATTTCTGCAAGTGCTTACTCCTGTTCCCTCGGTGACATCCTTGCCCTGTGCTGGGGAGGGCAGGGCGAGGCTGACTCTCCCAAGCCGGCCGGCCGGTGGACAGCAGCAGTGCCTGTGGAGGAAGGGGCTCGGTTGCTAGGAGACCAGCAAAAGTGGGCAGCCAGCTCCCAAGCAGGTTAGAATCCAGCGAGGAAAGATTTTAAAAGCCTATTTCCGTCTGCTTCCGCTAGAATTGAAATTCTCTTCAGGGTCCAGCCACCAGTGATACAATCTGCTTACATTATACTGGTATTGAGAGGCCCTTGAAAGGGATCTATTTGGCCATTTCTTGTGTCTCCCTCCCACAGTGCCTAGAAAAGGCAGGCACTTGAAAAAAAAAAAAAAAAGGAAGAAGAGTCGATGGAATCTGTAGCTGAAGCAGAGAAGTGACAGCATGAATCAACCCAGCACATCTGATCACGACCCTTAGTCCCCAAAGAGGAAATAATTGTGCTCAAACTATGTTAAATTACAGGGCACCGTCTATAGCTTCTAAGCATATCGAGGCAGGTGGCTGCACAGAACTGAAAGTGTTTTTCAAGTCCACAAGAGGCGTGTCAAACAGGTCTTTTCCTCTGGAGTTTTTCCTGACAGACACAGCCCGACATGCGCTTCTGGGCTAATTGGATGAGGTTGACACCGCATTTAAGTTTTCCCTTTGAGGATTATGAAAAGAATATGATTTAAAAATACGAATTGTTTGTTTGGTTTTGTTTTCCCAAAGCATGCAGTACACCTAAGAAATCAAATGCTTTTTTTGTGAGCCCTCAGCAAGATATACTGATGCTTACAACTGCCTAGAACAGAGTATTGAGCTCAGGAGGAATCAGCTGGAAAAACAGTGAAATAATAGGTGCATTTAGAGCATTTATGGGCTTGGGCTTGACAGTCTTTGTGCCTTGTTACTGCTGGAGCATTGAGAGTGAAGCAGTAGTGCTGATTCATCAGAAAGAAAGAAGCTCGCAGGTCATAGGAAAATAAACCATCTCGGAAGAGGATCCAGTGCCCTCGGCAGACGTGCTTTATTTGGTTGACGCGTAATGTCTAATGACAAAATGGAAGGACAATTTCAGTATTTACAGGGCCACCCTGGCTTCCAGCCCGCAGTTGGGTTGGGGGCTGGGGAGACTCCAAGGGGCACAGTAATTGGCTGAGAAAAGAAATTCAGAAAAATAGAGGACATGCATAGGGTCGTGCTTGTTTCACAAAGGTGACGATGAGGGCAGACCTGAAACCTGAGAACGGTGTGCCTCCAGAAAGACTGAAAACCCTTCAGCGGCTAATGGTAGGGGGTGTGCAGAACACAGTGATGAGCTGATACAGGGAATTGCAGCGAGGTAGGGAGATGAAACGCCACAAGCCTGTGCATATAAATGAGAAATAAGTGAATCTCACGTGTGCCTCTGCATCTAGTTCACTGAACGACGAAATAGGCAAGGTCCAGAGCCACTTCCCCCTGGTAAATACTTTGTATGTGGAGACTATTTCTGTGAGTGGAACAATCAGAGACTGAGGGGTCACACAGACCCGAGTTCAAGTCCTGGCTCTGCCATTTACTAGTGTGGGGCCTTGAATGAGATGTTTAATCTTCTGAGTCTGCATTTTCTCATCTGGTGCACAGGGTGGTGATAACATCTGTGCCGCCCTCCTTCAGAGTGTCTTTTGGAAAGCTGTACTCCATCTGACTTCTTCTAACCCCTGTGTTCCACTCTAGATTCAAATGCCTGGGAGTGAAGAGGTCTGGATGGCGTTGTGGTGGAAGGGGCAAGGCCCCAGGATTTGTAGATTTCCTTGGGATCACAGAGTGCAGCATTTCCCCAAAAGAAAATGCCTGGCAAACAAAACATGATCCGAATAAAACAGCTCAAAGGAATTTCTGAACATCAAATTGAAGACAAGATGAAACTACTTCTTCAGAAGCTTGTGATAAAGTAGCGGTAGCTTTGCAATGTCAAAGAAAACATCACTCCAGGATTTGGGTCACCCTAACAGCATGGCCCGCAACTCCTGATAGGAAGGAGACCCTGGAGCTTGTCATCAGATACTTTCTCCAGGTTTTCTCAAAGCCAAAGCCACCTATATAGCTAAATATCCCCTCTGCCTCTGGGTTCCAAAGGGCAAACTTAATGCCATCTGTTGGGCATTAAAACCTATAGGGCCAAGTTTTTCTGGGGCACACCTCTGCCTCCTTCCTCTAAGAGTGAATAGGATTCTGTAAACCTAGTTGCTCCCCCCAAAAACTCGGCTTTGGGAACACTGGGCTCCTTTGCCCAACAGGTAAGAGCAGGTTCCATCTCTCAACACTGCTGCACCCAGGGCTGGATGGCAAAGGGGCCTCGGCTTATTTGTTTTTAGTTTTGGGGGGGTTTGTCCTTTCCTTTAAATACACTAAGAGCCAAGCAGGAGTCATTGAGGTTGAGTTGAGGCAGGAAGGCAACCAGGACTGGGGTTGGGGCTGCATTAAGGTCCTAATTGAAAGTGGAGGAAGGGGGAACTCCCTGGCTCTCCACCCCTGGGAAGCAGTCTGTATGCTTGCCGGTCATCTGAACACCTGGAGGGGAGCAGCCTAAGAGGACCCCAGGAGAGAAGCAGCTGCTGGCCAGACACAGGTTACCATGGCAGCAGTCCAGGTCTTTCTGACTCAAGCCTCTCAAGCCAGGCATAACTGAGCCACCTGACCTATGTTTGCAGGTGCTTCTGGGAAGAGTCTCATTTGTCAGACTATCTTCTGCCTCTGAGCATGGACTCTATCAACCCTTGCCATGCCTAAGGGAGTAGACGGCCAAATAAATGATCTATGTCCACATGTTTAGCTTCACATGAAGATGACTCACTTCTGACTCTCCCTGTACAGGTAGAAACCCAGAAAAATCACTCTCAGTTACCCTGAGAAGCACAAAGTATGTAGGGTCTTAAGTCTCCCTGCCATGTCATAAGCTCAGTTGTCATAAGCTCAGCCCAATTCCTGTGCTGATTAAACTCATGACACCTTTGTGCCCAAGGTGTTGTATGCAGATGTGTGTCCATGACCTACGCAGATCAGGCTAGGAGTTGCCTTGGGATAGGGGCAGATGGGCAGAGAGATACTGGGGCTTGAGTTAAGTGTGACCTAGAAGCCTGTCACGGGGTGCCTAAGCTGGTGGCAGGGGATCTGAAACTAGTAGTGAGGGAGCTGAACTGAAGTCAGAATCCTAGAGAATTAAATGGGCCAGGAAGTCAGAATCCTAGAGAATTAAATGGGCCAGAAGTTGGTAACAAAGAAAGTAGAAAGAGCTACCATTTTGCCAGGGCAGGAGAGTGTATATGTCTCAGAAGGCTCAAACTAGGTGAGACAATGATATAGATAAGGCTGAGGCAGGAGTTTTTCTTGAGGTCAGGAGTTCAAGACTAGTCTGAGCAAGAGTAAGACCCCGTCTCTACAAAAAATAGAAAAATTACCAGGAGTAATGGTGTGTACTTGTTGCCCCAACTACTCAGAAGGCTGAGGCTGGAGGATTGTTTGAGCCCAGGACTTTGAGGTTGCAGTGAGTTATGATGATGCCACTGTACTCTAGTCAGGACCACAGAGAGAGACCCTGCCAAAGATAAAAATAAAAATAATAAAAGGAAGGAAAGAGGCTAGGTGCAGTGGCCTCTGCCTATAATCCTAGCATTCTGGGAGGCCAAGACAGGTGGCTTGCTTGAGCTCAGGAGTTTGAGAACAGCCTGAGCAAGAGCGAGACTCCATCTCTACCAAAAATAGAAAAACTAGCTGGGCATTGTGGTGGGCACCTGTGGTCCCAGCTACCCTGGGAGGCTAAGGCAAGAAGATTGGTCAAGCCCTAGAGTTTGAGGTTGCTGTGACCTACGCTGATGTCATGGCACTCTAGCCCAGGCAACAGAGTGGGACTCTTGTCTCAAAAAAAAAAGAAAGAAAGAAAAGAAACAATTTTCCTGCAGGGACAGGGCCCTGGTGAGCTTGGGCAGGGAGGACACAGTCCTGCTTTCAGATCCCAGAGGCTGAGACCTGGGTGGGGAGGGAGGGAGGGAGCACGTGATGTGCTGCCAGCTGCTGGCAGCCACAGGGACTCTTGTGCTCCAGGAGACCGGAACACTTGCCACACCCAAAGTTACCTTTTAGGGAAAGTGGCCCCAACCGGTTCTTTCCTGTGTTGGTTGCTATTGCTTACGCCATATTTTAAGTGAAACCATCTCAGTGTCCTCACCAGAAGTGGCTTCACCAGACACTGATACCAAGCCAAAAACTGCCACCTAGGAGCTGGACATGACACCTGCCTCTGAAATAGTGTGGCCTAAAATCCACCCCACAAGAGTCCTTCATATCAAAAGATAGCAAACCCACCTATGCATTTTGTCTCCCCATCCCCCCAAACTCATATGTGAAGCCCTAACTCCCAGAACATCAGAATGCTACCATACCTGGAGACAGAGCCTTTAAAGAGGAGACTGCATTAAAATGAGGCCTACTCCAATCCAACTGGTATCCTTATAAAAAGGGGACATTCGGACACACACAAGAGATGCCAGGGGTACAAACAAACAGAGGAAATACCAGGTGAGGAAATCCATGTAAGAAGGTGGCCACCTATAAGCGAAGGAGGGAGGCCTCAGAAGAAACTGTGCATACAGTCACCTTGACCTTGAACTTCCAACTTCCAGAACTGCAAGAAAATAAATTTCTGTTGTTTAAGCCACCCAGTCTTTGGTATTTTGGTTTTGCAACCCTGGCAGACTAATATACACCCAATTCAGTTCTCCCTTTTGGGGACATTAGGTACAAGGTTAAGATCACTCATAGTCTTTGGAAGTACTGAAATCTTGACAGAGTCCAGCTGAAAAGATACTGTCCTACAAGACCCCACATTCTTAACTTGGTTAGCAATCAACCCTCATCATTAACGACCCTTAGCACTTCTTACTTGAAACCTTGTGGAGCCAGATTAATACTCAGGAAGCACCTGCCGATAAGACCAAAGAATGCAGGTAAGGGGCCTCAGGTGTGAGCACCTGGGCAGGGCTGGGCTGGACTGGGGCAGGAAGAAACTGATAAAATTTCAGGTACTGACAAGGAAGATGAAGCATTTTACAGAAGAGAGAAACAAGAGAGGGTAAAAGAATGAAAATATGTATTCATGTTGATGAGAAGCACCAAGATGTTAATTTCTACACAGACATACAGACTAGGAGCAAGTACCAGTGTCAAGTTCAGGAGCCCACGGACAGTGGGTGTCAGAATGTTGGAGTGGGGAGGCTGGGACCCAGGGAGAATATAGAATTCCTCTACCAAAATAAGATGAATAATTCCTTGTAAAGACAGGGCTTGCCCCATGGGATTGTAGATTGCAATTCTTTTTTTTTTTTTTTTTTTTAGTGCTTTAAAAAAAATTCAGAATATTAGGGGGTACACATGTTTTGCTTATATGTTTTGTTTTTTTCACAAATTGAGTCAAGGTTATAAGCATCCCCTCCCCCCACACAGTGTGTACCATACCAATAGGTGTGAATTTGCCCACCCTCTGCGGATTTCATTTCTTAAGGTATGAATATCATCCATTGGTTTTCCCTCTTAAAAAAATTAGATTTTTTTTCTATAATCAGCTCACAAAACGGTTAAGCTGGCTATTTATTCGTACTTGTTTCCCCCTCTTTTCTGCAGTGTTGTTAATAAACATAGTTTTAAACTCTTTGAGAAAAATATCAAAATTCTGTTAGTCCCCAAAGGTTCAGTTCCTGCCACTTTGGATTTTTCTGGAGAGATGGGAATCCAGGGAAGATAAAAGATGAATTCTGGCAACTGTGTAAAGCAGTTTAAAAGCGTGGTAAGTGGCCAGGCAGGCTGCAGAGAAGGCCCACGTGTGGTCCGCAGGGCTGTTTTCCTCTCTTGGATTTGATTGATGTTCTGGCTTTGCTCAGCTGGGAGGGGACCAGCGTGAGGAATGGGAGAGGCACTGGAAGGGGCCTGCTGTCCTGACCACAGTGTGACAAGGGAACCATCTCCACTGCTCTTTGGGAAGTTTGTCTTTTCTCTTCTATTCTCTCATCGCTTAAGGGAGTGGCTAGTGCTTTGGGGAGGAGAGGGACAGAGGGGAAGAGTGAAGCTGGTTTGTGCTGGGCCAAGAGAGTCCTAGCTCTAGAGGTGGCCCAGCAGGAGCGCAGAACCCTTGCTAATGGGTAAGTTTACTTTTGTTTGCTCTCCCAGAAAACTAGGATCTTCGGAAATCACCAGTGGTCCTATAGACAAGGGGCACCAGGTATGTGCTCAGCCTTGCATGAGCTGGGCTTTCATGGGAGAGTACCTGAACACCCAGCGGGGAAGGAGAGAAAAGCTAGAGGGAATACAGTAGGGAGGTGACACAGGGTTTCTTGACAAATTTTCTAAGATCGTATCCCTAGAGCCTCCTGAAGGAAGGAAAACAAATATGATCCTACTTATTTGTGGGAATTCCCAAGGGGTTGTCATTTGGTGGTAAGGAATCAATTTCAGATATGTAAATAGGCTTCATGGCAGAATAGAGACCTTCAATAAGAGAACACTAACTCTCAATTCTGATTCATTTAGACATTTCCTGCGCGTACAGGTAGATAGGTAGGTTGTCAAGATGATCTCTTGAGAATTTTCTCCTATCTATGACACTATATTTTCTCTTGGTTGGGTAATATTCCTATGGTTCTACTTGAATTTATGATAAAGGAAATGAGTGACAAGTATCTTTTTACTACGTGTTCTGCATAATTACGTGCACCATACATGCGTGCTGTGTTGTAAGTCTGCTTGCCTACACGTTTATTTTTCACTCCAGCGCAACACTGTGACCATGCATTTTGAATGCCTAAATAAAAATAGTTTTAGAAGAATGCCTGCATTTCTACATAGCCTTGGAAGAATGGCCTCTTTTTAAAAATGCCAATTCCTTTGGCAGTGATTCATTTGAGGGGCTCCCAATAGGCTGCACCAGTTCTGTGTGCAGCAAGGATATGTGAAAGGCTGAATGCGGAGCTGTTTAAATCAGAGTTTGTTAGAGCAGTGTCGGGGAGGCTGCAGGGCTGTGGGAGCAGTAATCAAAATCCAGAAGGCAGCCAGCAGCACGTCACACACGGGCACCAGAAGCCGGGGGACTCAGAGCCCATCTGCCTGGGTGCCACCCCAGCTGCTCTGTCTCCTATATGAGAACCGGATTCACATTTGAGGGGCACAGATGAAAGCACCTTGTCCATTTGTCTTAAACTTCTAAAAAGCTTATAAACACACAGGAAACTAGCAAGAGACAACACGCACAGAAATTAGTAGGAGGGCTAGCGGGAGGGCAAGGGTGAAGCAGAAGGCCTAGAGCACAGAAAGGGAGTGAAGAGCTGGCACTATGATGAAATCAGATAAAAAGTAAGGTAAGGTGTGTGCAAATCAGAACAGTAGGGAAGGAAGAGAAAAATCAGTCCAGGCAGGAGAGTGTAGCACAAAGGGCCCAGAATGACAGTGTAAAGGGTTGGTATCCCTTCACCAATCACTGCCTTTTTTTTTTTTTTTTTTTTGAGACAGAGTCTTACTCAGTCACTCTGGGTAGAGTGCTATAATGTTCTAGCTCACAGCAACCTCAAATTACTGGGCTCAAGCGATGGATCCTCTTGTCTCAGCCTCCTGAGTAGCTGGGACTACAGGTGCCTACCACAATGTTCAGCTAGTTTTTCTATTTTTAGTAGAGACAGGGTCTCACTCTTGCTCAGGCTGGTCTCAAATTCCTGAGCTCAGGCGATCCTCCCACCTCCGCTTCCCAGAGTACTGGGATTACCGGCAGGAGCCACCTCGCCCAGTCCAATCACTGGCTGTTTTATCTTGGGAGAGTTACTCTACCTCTTCTGCAAACTGATTGCAAAAGAAAAAAGCAACCATCCCTGAGCACCTGCCATGGGCAGACATGCTACGTACACGTGACCTCTCTTATTCCCTAGTTTAGTTGCATGCGGGCTGTATCATTGTCGCCATTTTACTGGTGAGGACTTAGAGACTTCAAGAAAAAAGCAGCTTTCCTAAGGAGGCTTAAAGAAGTTCAATGACCCACCAAAGTTCATATGGCTGGTATGTTGCAAAGTGGAAATTTGAACCCAGACCTAACTGGTCTAGGTGCCAGCTTTTTTCCACCATAAAATGCAACCCTGCCTCCCTGTATCACAGAAATAATAGTTTAGAGGCCATAATATACATGAATGAAAGCATTTTGACAATTTTGGAAAGCTAAATATATGTAAAGAATTCTTATTACCTAAAATCAAATCTCCCTAGACAGGCCTGCAATGAGATAGTGGAAAACGATGGTTGGAGAAATATGCTCACTTGCCAAGTTAGTGACACTACTTCCCAGATCACAGCAGTAATAAAGCGAGTTAATGACGGCATAAAGCTTTTAATGGTGGGTTGGGCTACATGACCTCTCAGGTCTTGCCAAGTCAGTATTTCTGAGCATCAGGAATTTTATCAAAGCAGTAAGAATGTAACTCTGTGCTGGATCCGACCTCAGAGAAAACTGTAAAGTCAGCAAATTGTTTCCTTTTGGGCTCTCATTTCATTTCTCTTCCAACCCTCTTGCCAGGTAATCATCACTCTTGAGGCCGTCCCTAGGTTCTGTGTGCCACCAAGGAAAGAGGCATTAGAGAAATGGATTCAGACTAAAGGAGAGAAAGCTCACATTTGATGATTGGCTCCAGAGCCAAAGGGTTATGATCTGGGGGGTTCTCATTTAACCTCTCTGAATCCTGGATTGCTCATCTATAAGATGATCTCTTAGAGATCATTGTCAGAATTAGCCAGTGTGACATGTGAAGTGCCTACCATGCAATTGGAACTCTTTAAATGTTAGCTCCCTTCAATCTTTCAGATGCAGTGACTGTTAGCAGAGTATGGTAATCTTCCAGGAGATGTCTGCATATTTGAAAAATTATACCTAGAGAAGGCAACCCAGTACAGAGTAATAACCAGTCCCACGACAGATTTCCTGCAGTGAAGTGTCTGGGTGGAAGAGATAAATTGAGGGTGGGGAGAGTGGGTATGAAGAGTTTCTTCCATAATCTGTGCCATTCCACAGCCTTGTACTCATATGGCCAACTTAGGTGTAGTAATGCCAGGATATTTCCTTACTTAAAGTGGTTAAATTTCCATTCTGAAAATGACTTTTGCTTCTATCCAAGAAGCTTAAAGAATAGTTTTTGCATGGGTGCAATCAAGTAAACTTGAAAAGTCGTTGGCCATGTATATAAGGAAATAATTCCAGAAATGAACCATCTACAGTTACAACAATATATTGAGTGTAACAAACACGGGTCTGGGCAGAGGAATAGTTTGGAGAAGGATACCTCTTAGCCCTTCCTTCCAAAGGGTTCTGTATGGAAAGAATTTTACAAACTGACTGCAAAAGCCTGGATTTCTTTAGCCTTTAGCCATCATTTATGTACTATATTTACTTCTAATAAGCTGGAACTGCTAAAGAAACTGAGACTTTCTTCTCACAGCTGTAAAGTACAGGGATTTTTGTCTCTTTTGTTTACTGCTTTATTTCCAGTGTCTTTAACAGTGCCAGGCAATAAACATTTGTGAAACAAATGAGTTGTGAAGGTGATACTCAGAAGAAGCAATTCTTCAGATCCACTATACTATATAGTATCTCTCTAGCGACTGTAGAGATACACGTTAGCAGGCAGTTGGTTAACAAATTCTTACAAATACCCTGAATGTGGCATGATTTGGGGGGAGGGATGCTTGAACGTTCCTGCCAAGCATTCATATGTGCGATGCAGAGCCTTTTCTTATGGCCTTTGACTTTTACTAATAAACAATAAATAATTCTTTGGAAACATTTGCCCTTTGTGGGTAAGTGGAGAAATGTTTACTTTGGTGATGGGATGAGAAAGATGTGACCTTTTAACTTTTATTCAACTGGTAGGTGAGAGAGAGAGAGAAAAAAGGGAAAAACTTATAAACTAGAGAAGACAATATTCTGGCAAGCTTTCAAAAAATGAAGAATCAGTACAGTTTAATATAAACCCCAAGCTTTGTAAGTTCCAGCTTTTTTTGGCAAAAATACTTCTTAGTTCAAAACCAAGGAAATTATTAAAAGAATTCATGATGTTCTCTCGAATATCAAGTAGTACTTTTAAGATACATTATTAAGTGAAAAGGAATGAAAATCATGCTTAAATATGCTTTGAAAACCATTCGTATTTTTAAGAGTGGGAGACAAATTGCAGGGAGACCACATTTTGTATTCTGCTGAAAACCAGACATTTGGAAATCAAAAAAGAAAGGGGTTCAGTATTCAGCAATAATAATTTAGGTACCAGATATGCACAAGGGTTGGGGGAAATATGGGGCGATATAAAACCTGATTTAAATAATTTACCTGTCTATTCTATTTCAAATGTTTTATATTCATCATTTGTATATATATGTATATATATATAATATTTTAGAAATAGGTCTTTTATCTTATAATAACTACCTATTCAGAAAGATGTTCTGCCTTAAAAAAAATTTTTTTAAACTTGCCAGCAAGTTAAAATACCATCTTTCCTGGCTTAATACCAGACACATGGCAAACCTACTATAACCCTGTAAGTTTGTATTACTTTTTTCCTTGAAACCTTAAATTTGTTTCATGCCACTTTAGTGACTGGATGAGGTAGGAGGTGCCCACTAAGCAGATCCCAAGCAAGGGCCACCCCATAGCTGTGGCAAGGCAAAGCCACCACAGTTAAAAAGGGGAGCCCCAGAACATCATCAAACCTGATAGCCGAGTTCAGAAGTAAGGCCCTAATTCTGAAGAACAGTGTTCCAAAGGCAGAGCCAGGTTCAAGTGGACAGCTGTCAAACTAGTAAGTTGGTCGGTCACAAGTGGTAAATATAGCAAGGAATTGACAGGGCCCAAACCAGGAGAATTTCCAGAGCCAGCCTGTGACCTTTCATCTTCCACTTACGGTCAGTCTCTTGGGCCAGTAGTGGCCTATCCCTAAAAGTTAAAGGTATAGTGGAAGACGAACATGTTTGCAAATCTTTTACATGCTATGTTAGAATCCCATTTAGGAACAACAGTCTGGTGTTACCTGACTCACCAACCTCAGGAGGTGGTGTGGGCAGGATGGAGAAGCAGGGTCTCTCCCCTCAAGTGGGCAGCGGTGTACAGGTCCTTGTCCTGGGGGAGATGGCTGAGCCTGGTTGAGGAGCATCCAAAACAGGTTGCAAGGTGAGCCTGGTTGAAAGGGCCAGGTGAGCCTGGTTGCTAGAGATAGGAGAAAAAGAAGGTCAAAGAAACAGGAGACAAGACCAGGAACTAGCAGGTTAAATAAACAAAGAAGGAAGAAGCCTCAGTGAATTTTGGAGACTGGCCCAGAGCTGGTACAAGGAAGTGAAGAAGATAGCATTGCCCGCTGGGGAGAATACTGGATACTATTCCGTGCCTCATGGGTTGGGGGTGAGACCTCTGAGGGTGGGCTTACATCATAGTTATTAGTTTGCCTTCTAACAGGGCAGCATGTCGGATAAATGAAAAGCTTTTACTGAGGGGACTATGTGAATGTGGGGGTGAGCTGAATTTTGAGCAGTATGGATCAAACACAGAAGAGAATTGCTAGAGAGAGACACATTCTCATGTAGATGATGCTGTCTGAGGGCGTTTCTCTGTGGCATGGATCCTCCGTTCCTCACCTCTCCCCAATGACATCTTCAACAAAATTGATTTTAATTACTGATGCTTTTGTGCCAGTGGATGAACAGGTGGGACGTAAGGAGGTGCCATAGCTACACTGAGGTGGTGTGAGGTAGAAACAGCACACAGGTGGCGACCGGGGGCAGAGCAAAGAGCCCTGTCTGCCCCACCCCCACCACTCCACCCTACCCCCACCCCGCCCCGGAGCCCCCTTCCTTGGATGAGATCAGATGAGGGTTTCTATCTGTTCACGTGGTAGAAGATCTGAATGTTTCTTAGCACAAGGTAAAAATCTCAAACCATTTTTCTGGTCCAAATGTCTCTTATCAATCTAGATAGCTAGCTAGGTGGGTGATCTTTGGGAATTTAGCAACTTCTCCGGAGAGTAATCTGGCTCTTATCTTGGTACCCTGGGGACATCTATGGGGTGTGGAGTCAGGTGTCTGTGAGCTGAATGTAGAGCTGAAAATGAAGTGAACATGCCCAGAGAGGGGCAGCTGATGTTAAAAAAAAGTGTATATTGGGTGACTTTTATTACTTCCAAGGGCCCACGGTAGTCTCCTTTAATTATCGGCTTGAGCAAACTGTCCAAATATGTTGCTTTGTGCTATAATGAGAATATAATCCCTTCTGGGCAAAGAGAAAAATACGGCGATAGTAATGTCTAGCTCGAAGTGGAATCAGTGAAGCTCCAGTCCTTATTAAGAAGTAGATGATCTAATGTTAGTGAAGTGGCTTTTCTGTGCCAGTAAGTTGTGTTTAGCAGTCAGGAATAGAATACATTTATCCCTTCCCCCACAGCCTTCTCCTCAGTCCATGCAAAACAAATTGGAGTGAAACAACACCATCTGCTCATTTCACACCCAGTAAAGAAGCATGTCAACTCTTTCTCAAGGTTAGGAAGTCCAAACTCAAAAAGACACTCCTTCACTTATGCAGTTAAAAAATACCTCCTGAAAGCAGGAACCCCATAGGCTTAGAAGAGCCCCATATTTCCCTAAACATGACATTGCAAGGGCTGAGTTGACAAGAGCTAAAGCACCAAGGACTCCCCCCCACACCTTTTTTGAGACAGAGTCTTACTCTCAGTAGAGTCTCGTGGCGTCACACTGAGTTCACAGCAATCTCAAACTCCTGGGCTCAACCAATCCTCTTGCTTTAGCCTGCCGAGTAAGTGGGACTACAGGCACCTGCTACAGTGTCCACCTAGATTTTCTATTTTTAATAGATATGAGATCTCACTCTTGCTCAGGTTGGTCTCAATCCAGCTGCCTGGCCCTCCCAAAGTGCTAGGATTATAGGCATGAGCCACCACGTCCAGCCTAGCTTCTTTATGCTTGCTGGTGGAAGGTTCTGTTTGACTAGCCCACTGCATTGCCATGATTTTGTGCCTCTGATTTAGAGAAGAATGGCAATAGAAAAAGACCAGTATAATCACCATAGTTCTTGTATCCCAGGACTGGAAAGAAAAGAATGAAGTAGCTTGAAGATAAGGCTGGCTCAGCTTGGGGATTCTGTTTTGTTCTGATTTTTTTTTTCTATGTAGCAATCACTTTTATTTGGGGGCAATCATTTAAAAATATATCAATAGATTAAATCCATTATTATATCCAGAGATGATGCTTTGAATTTGTGAGGAAACTCAGCCATCTGATTCTCCCTCATTTACTCAACTTAGCCAAACTCTGGGTTCAGAAGTGAAAATAAGGGAGGGCTCTTACTAATTTATATGAATGCTTCCAGATTAGACGAAGGCAGTCCTTAGGCTTTGCCGATAAATCTTAATTTCCGTATCGTTATAACCAGCCACCCATTAAATAATGCTGTTCCCAAGAGAACCCCTTGTACAGTAGGTGGCTGGACTTAGCTTACAAAACAAGAAGGCTCAAGTCTTGTGCTAATTTCAGCACACCTCCCTGATATGTGTGCTGGTAATTCACAATGTTCTTGGAGAACAGGATTAATAAAGAAAGAATAAATGTTGACGTGCCAAGTGCCAAACAAGGGTTCATTATGTGAAATCATACTTCTTTTTTTTTCATAAAGCTCAAATACCAGTTTTGAGATTTGATGAACAAGACCACATTAACTTGAACTCATCCATCCATTCAACCATCTGTCGGTGTGTCCATCTGCCCAACCAACACTACCCCAGTTCCTACAGCGCCAGCCCTCAAAATCACTGAGACAGATAAGGCATGACCTGCCCTAGAGGGGGAGTCAGACCTGCAAATTAGAATACAACAAGTGAAATCATCGCAGTGTGTGCAAGGTGGTTGGTAACCAAAAAGAAGGGAGCAGTTCACTATCTAAGGGTGGGATTGTGGGAGCATGGGGTTCTGGGCAGGGAAAAACTTTCTGGAAGAATTAAAATATAAAAAGGGATTGGAGGCAGATGCATTCTAATCAGAGGGCACAGCTTGAGCAAAGGCACGGAGGCATGAAAAAGCACGGGGTATCTAAGGAGCGAGAAGTCATGTGAGAATGTTGCAGGGGACTGTGCAGCAGCGATAGGACGTGAGGCTGAGAAGCAGGTGCAGCCTAGAGTAAGGCAAGCCTCATAGTTTAGACATTTCTCTGTACACAATGGGTCACTGGTGGGATTGCGGGAGGGCACGTGACTGGAATCATCTCTGCTATGGTGATGAGGAAAATGGGTAGGAGGAAAGTAAGAAGAGGACAGAAAACCTAAGAGGGGCAAGTTGTCACTGTGCTCACATCACTTATAAAGCTTTGATCCTATTTCAGCCTTTGTATTTCCAGACTAGGGAAACACCAACCAATGTTGGACAACTCAAGTATTTTTGATACCGTGGATCTTATAGAAATTAAAAATATTTTTTACACCACATTAGGGTCAAGCAAACTATTAACTTTGCTTGTGACCAAGAGGCCTGGAGGCTTTAGCTGCCCCAGGCTCCACTCAGCCAGTGCAAGGCTTGAGGGAAACAGTAGCTGAGCTTCATCTGTAACCCAGTGGAGCTACCCCTTGAGCCTCAGGGGCACTCAAAGTCCATCTGTACTGGAAATAAATGAAGTCATAATAAATAAGCTCAAGTAGGGTAGAGCTGGAAGCCGAGATTTGGTCTCCTGGCTCCAATTACAGTGTCGTTCCTTTATAATCCAACTGTGCTGCTTCTTAGAAGCTACGCTTTAGGAGAATTACTCTCTCAGGGAATAGGAAAATTCGTAAATAGTCTATAATAGCTAATCAAGGAAGCTGAGGATATTCAGGGCTGACCTCCTAGAAGATAATCATGTCCTCTCATACATCTTTTGGTATCAAAGTCTGAAGAAGAAAAATGAACCGTGTGGTTCATGGGCTGTTTCCTATGTTGATTAAGCCGGCCTTATTGTTCCTAGTTCACGAAGTGTATCTGTAATCTGACACACATAGACACAGAGATATTGCATAATCTATGAAAGCAGACTAGTGAATGAGAAATAAAGCCAGGAATAAAGGAGGAAGTCCAATTCTTCTGAGGTATAGCTGAAGGACTGTACTTAGCATGGTTACTCTTTCTTTCAGAGTTTTATGTTGGCAAAAAAAAAAAAAGATTGTACAATAATGTTATTTTTAATTTGTGATTTGGCCTATGAATAATTCATTAAAAATAAAATCTCAATATCTTTTGAGCTTATTTTAGGGTCCTTATTCTAGGGCATTGATTAAAATATCAGCCTGTTTAACATCTCAGCATGGTGCCTGGCAATCTTCAGGAAAATGCTTCCCCTCTCTGTGCCATTACATGCTTCTGGGGGATTTGTTTGCTGTTGTGTCACTTCACATTATATTGCAAGGTTCTCTTCTTGCTGTCAACTTTGTAATCCTATTGGAGGCATCTTCTGACCCCCCCTCCCCCTTAATATTTGTTCCATTGTGATTAAGAGTGCAATGGAAAGTTTAGAAAGTATTTGTCAGTTGGCAGAAATGGTCAGTTACTTGTCCTCACCTCATTTCGGTTTTCAGAGCCCCACATCTAGGACTAAGAAAGGAATGTATGCTGTTGGTAACATTACACTTCTTAGTTGTCCTGCTGAGACTGCCAGCACAGTAGCCAGACAACTGTAATAATTTTGGGAAGGCATCTGTGACATTGACACTTTGTTATGAACTGCACCAAACCCCTCCAATCATTTCACAGGGGTCTGAAAGCCGCTGTCAGACAATGAAAGCTCTCAGTTGTTACTGACTTGAGCTAGACTTGTGTTCTCGTTACACATTTCCATTTGGTGTTTCTGTTTGTGTTTAGGGTAAAGGTACGTTTGAATTCTTAAAATTCATCCCATCTTTCTTTTAATCAATATAAATCAAAAGCAGTCTCAGAAATGCCTTGTTGTCAATATGGCTGGCCAAGTCAGAAAGTAAATGTCATGCCTTCTGAAGGTTGCATTTTCTCAAAGAAGCACTATTCAGGCATATTTGTTACCTCAGTTAGTCTGATTTAGTGGCTCAGTCAGTGAGCTAGGGCCTCTGGCACTCAGCGGAGTAATTTGATTTCTGAGCGGCTAGTAAGAGACTAGAAACCATCCACAATGGTAAATCTGTGTCCTGGAAGCAGGTGTACAGATCTTGACATGTTTGGCAGCAGAGCTGTCAGGGAAATGTGATGATCTTTGATACGGTCTTCATCTGGAATCAGCGCCCTCGGTGTCATATGCCCGGAGATTCTGACTTTGACCATCTATTCCCTGAGAGTGCTGGGAGGTGACAGAATGAATTTTCCTTTTGGAAAGTCAGCTCCCTGAAGTGATCTTTTTTCTTCTTTAACTGCCATCAGTGGCGAAAGGTGCGCTGACAGCCCCAAAGACAACACTACAGGGCCCACTTTAGACAGGAAGGGTGCTATTGTCAAAGGCTGTCCGTCTGGCTCTTTGCACCTCACTTCATGATGCCATGAAACTAATCTTCTGCTGCTCCTATATGCGCTTGGGAAAAGTGGTCGTGACTGGGAACTACTTAGGACTTTGATCCAGTGGGAAAAATGTGGTCTGCATTATCTAGGTAAGAATTGAGGAGGATGGGACCAAGATAACTTGAACCCATGTATTGTATTCTTTCCTCTCTTAACCCCTTGCTGAACTAAGCTGAGTAGCATAACATGTAAAAAAAAACTTGTTTATCTCCTCTAGGAATTAAAAAACAACCTCTCTGGCATTCCTGTCTCTAGGGTAAATCTAAGCTGATTCCAAAAAAAGGGAGAATTCATCAGACCAAGACTGAGTCATTTCACAAAATCCAAAGTATAGTTGAATAACTAGTGGTGCAGAGAAGTGCAGAGATGAGAACCCCAGAAACTGGGAGGTTAATGACATTCAAACATTGTGTCATTCATCACTGCTGAAACCCAGTGTGTCAACTTCACCCTCTGTTGCTGGGTACTAGTTTCTTTCACATGTTGAAAAATACGGTCTCCAACAGTTTCTGATTTTATAATTTTAGACCTTAAACTGCTGGTCTCTCTCTCTCTCAGTACTCCAAGTCAAATTGTGTCTTTTTTGTTTGTTTGTTTTGAGACAGAATCTCACTCTGTTGCCCTGGGTAGAGTACCATGGCATCACAGCTCAGAGTGACCTCAAACTCCTGGGGTCAACTGATCCTTTTGTCTCAATCTCCTGAGTCCCAAGTAACTGGGACTATACAGGCACCTGCCACAACATCCAGCTAGTTTTTCTATTTTTAATAGATATGAGGTCCTGCTCTTGCTCCGGCTGCTCTTGAACTCCTGAGCTCAAGTAATCCATCTGTTTTGGCCTCCCAGAGTGCTAGGATTACAGGTATGAACCATAGTGCTTGGCTTTTTTTTTTTTTTTCCAAATTGTGTCTTATGGGATCAACATAGGTCATGTACCCATACATGAACCAGTCAACTATAGAGAGTGAATTAGGGTCCAGTGACTGACCCCCTTTGGGTCAGGTATCCATATCAAGTCCAATCAACCATGGCCAGGAGATGCAGGTAACCACATGCTGGGGAGAGGAGTGAATGACTGGCATGTCCACAGATGTCCACTATATGTAGCTTAAAAAAAAAAAAGAAAAGCTTTTCAAAATGAAAGGAAAGCAAAGTTATATTGGGCACAAATAAACACAGAGTCGAAAGCTATTCATCAAAAAAAGTAATTTTATTTTGATAAGTATATTTTAAAATAAAAACATAATATTAATAAATTCTAAAATATCAAGTAACATTATTAAAAAAACAGTAAATCCTGTGAGAAATATAAGAGAAAATGAATTGTATATCTATAAAACCAAAAAGATTTCATTAAAAAGCTATGTGAATTGATGAAACAGTTCAGCGAAACAGTAGGATGAAATAAACATATAAAAATCAACAGCTAGTCTGTAGTACAGAAATAATGTGTTAAAAATGTGAGGAAAAAGGAAATCCTATTCCTAATAGCACCCCAAATATTGGGATGAATATTTGATCAAATTAGTATACAATTTATTTAGAAGAATAATCCATAAATAATAACATATTCATATACACTCGGTTAAAGGCAGGAATAATGAGGGGAATTAGCCTTGCCAGCTATTAGAAAGTCTTACATTTGAATTATTTAAGCAATGTGATATTGATGAAAAAATAACAAATGAACAAAATATATAACCTTAAAATGGATGATGGCATACTTCAAACGTTAATACGTGATCAATACAACTGCAGAAACCAATGTAAGAGGAAAAAATATTTAGTGAAGAGTATAGGACAACTGGTGGTTATGCAATGCAATGGTTTTGCAAATTACCGAAGTTAAGAGTCGGTATTTGTAATGTATGATAAAAGTTCATTTCTTTACTCTTTAAAAGTTCTTTCAAATCAATAAGAAGTTCAAATAAGCAAAGTTAGTAAAATAGTATAAATACTCAATGATCCCACCTCAGAGCCAATAATATAATTGGTACAACTCTTGGGAAAGTAATTAGCAATACATATCAAGAATATGAAAAAATATTCACATTTCTTGACTTAGTAATTTTTTTAAATTCATCATTTTTATTTTATTAAATCATAGCTGTGTACATTAATGCAATCATGGGGTACAATGTGCTGGTTTTACATACAATTTGAAATGCTTTCATCAAACTTTGACCTAGTAATTTTTGCTCTCTGCTAAACTATCTTGACAAAATAATTTGAAAAACTGAAAAGCATTATAAACCAATCTACTCATTGCTGCCTTATTTAACCATGCTACATTAAATAGCAACCCTGTCATCCTATAACCCCTGTTTTCTGTTTTGTTTGGCTTTTTATAGAGACAGAATCTCATTCTGTCACCCAGGCTGGAGTGCAGTGGTGAAATCACAACCCACTGCAGGCTTTAATGCCTGCCTGCAAGTGATCCTCCTGTCTTAGCCTCCCCAGTAGCTAGGACTATAGGTCCACATTGCCATGCCCAGCGAATTTTGTTTTCTGTAGCAGCAGGGTCTTGCTATACTGGCCAGGTTGATCTGGAACTACTGGACTCAAGCAATCTTCCCATCTCAGCCTTCCAAAGTTCAGATTACAGGCATGAGCCACTGCACCAAGCCATCCTGTTTGGTTTTCATGGCATTTATTATCACCTGACATTTGCTGATTACCAGACTCTCCCCCATCACTAGTAGTGACCAAAGTGGGTAAATTTTCATGGGGGTTACATTCCAGGCCCTACAACCCACTTAATAGGAAGTTGATAAATAGTTGAGGAATAAGGGAACAATTTCAGACTTCCCAAAATAAAGATATGGTTTAGACAATAATGATTTACCTACTCAATATGTTAATATGAAGCTATTAGATATATTTTTAAGAATAATAGCATGGGAGAGAATTATAATAAAATAGTAAGTTTAAGAAAGAAGAATGTATATTCACATGCATTTTATGATTACAAATATAGAAAAAGAAACTCTGTGGAAAGAAATATAAGTGGACAAGATAATATCAAACTTTAAGAATGGTGTAGGAATAAAGAATACAAGTGATTTTCCTTTTTCAACTATTTTTGGGCATTTTCCAAGTGTTCCATACCATGCATTTCTTTAATATTAGAAAATTTGATAAATGCAACATCAAAGAGTCTGATTTTTTAAATCACTCATGATAAGAAAGTATGATTTTAAATTAAAGTAATGACAAGAAGAGGAGAGCGGAAACAGAAAAAGTGCTAAAAATAGAAAATCATAAGTGAACATGTTGGTTATTTTAGTATAATTAGACAAATTTGGATTTAAGGATATTAAAATCTATACTGTTGATTATCTTTTGAGTAACCATACCAAAAAAAGAAAAAAAAAGTGTATTTTGCTCACTTCTGTCATCCAATTACGTGTAAGTACTTCCTATATAGAAATTCTGAAGCTAACATGTAAATTCCCAAAATACAGATTCCTGGATTTTTTCTCTGGGAATTTCTAAATGAAAACAACTAGATGAGGCCTAAGAATCTGTGTGTGTGTTTTCAATATAGTCCCTGGGTGAGTCTGTGTTTGGGATGTCTGGGCTAAGGTGCAGGGAGGTCCTCCCTCCTGGGAGCAGCACGCTGGGCTCCTGGGGGGAGGAATCACTCCTTTATCTGCCTTGGGATCACTATTCCTTTTGCAGTTCTTGGCTGTACCTCTGAGGGTGTGTCTAGGGGAATGTCCAGCTCTAGTGTAAAGAGCCTACAGACTGACTGGTCCTCATCTGCCCCTGGGGCCTCCACCTATCACTGGACCCCAGAGGCTGTGTTAGGTTGGGCTGGGCTCTCCTCCAGCGTCCTTAGTCCTTAAAACAACACATTGGGTTAGTGTTACCACCTGGTCAGAGCCCCCACAACCTAGTGGTTATTGCCCTGCAGACTCGTTTTGTAATGTTCTGCATTTCCTCCCTGCTGAGGCAAACTCTCAGTGCTGAATCCCCTTCCCAACCATTTCCTCTGGATTGTAAACAGACCCCTCCATTTCCCCAGCCTCTGCACAGGCAATTCCTCTATCTCCAGCTTTATTTTAAATCTTACTCACTCCTGGGGTCACTTCTCTCGCCAACCTCATTTGTTCAGATCTCAAGTGACCAGGAAGTGGTAACAGTATTCACCTGCCCCCCCCTTCCCATTTCTCCACCATCTCACATTTTTAGGCAAAAGAACAATAACAAAAACAAATAAATCAATCAACCCCAGGCCAAAAGAAGAGTTCTATTTGATTTTGAGAACTGTGTTGTTTTCATTCAGCCTAGGGAGGTCACAAACAACAGATATTTATTTCTCCTAGCTCTGGAGGATGTGCAGTCCAAGATGAAGGTAAGTAATGGCAGATTTTGTGTCTTGTAAAGGTCTGCTTTCCCACAGATAGCAACTTCTCCTGCATCCTCACATGTTGCAAGGGGACAGCCTCTTTTATAAGAGCACTAATCCCATGATCTAGTCACCTGCCCAAAGCCCCACTTCCTAATACTTGTTAGTGCAAGGTTTCACCATATACATTTGCCCGGGGTGGTGGTGGAGGGCACACATTCAGACAATACTACCTGGCAGTGTCTTTTTTTGTCATTTCATGCCTGACTTCTGAGTCACTCCTCAGATATCTTTTTTTTTTTTAAGGAGACAGAGACTCACATTATTGCCCTCAGTAGAGTGCTATGGCATCACAGCTCACAGCAACCTCCCACTCCTGGGTTTAGGTGATTCTCTTGCCTCAGCCTCCTGAGTAGCTGGGACTACAGGCGCCCACCACAATGCCTGGCTATTTTTTTGTTGCAGTTTGGCTGGGGCCGGGTTCAAACCTGCCACCTTCGGTATATGGGGCTGGTGCCCTACCCACTGAGCCACATGCGCCGCCCTCTTCAGATATCTTAAGTGTAAAGTGGCTTACACTCTTTCTCTCCCTTGCTTCGTGTCTTTCTATCCTGGGTGACTTCATTGGCCTGTGGATGGCCCATCTTCTAGCTGTGCTGTCCCCGTCTCTTTCCTCTCTCTTCCCACTGCAACACCTGGAGGAGATTGTTGGTAACACACAGAGCAGAAAGAGGGCCAACATAGAAGAGCATTCTCAGCAATTTCTTCCAAGGGAGAACCTGGGCAGATGCAGTTCTCTTTTCCATTTCCCATTTAGAGGTAAAGTTGAGGGTGCCTTCATGGGAGTTTCTCAGCTCAGGACAGTACCGGAGGGCTGAGAGAAAGGGATAAAATAGAAGTAGCCCTTGTATGGGGCATAAACCAAAGGGATAAATATGATTCTTGAGGTTTTTATGTTACGTAGTTCAGTTCCCTAGTGTTGGAGAGCAGATTGTGGAGGGGAGAGGGAGTCATAGCTTGGAATAAGCACTCTGGTTGTCCTCTGGTACTCTCTTTTTGGGACCTCATCCAACTCTTTGCCTAAAGCACCTTGGTGTGTGTGTGTATGTGTGTGTGCTTGCACATGCTTGTGTGTATCATATACGTACAAGCTCAGCAACAGGTAACTGGATAGAGGTGAGTCCAGGAGAGCAATAAGGAAGCCCCTAATGTTCCTAAAACATAAAAAGTGATGCACCAGACACTGTTACCCAAAAGTTTCCTGGGTTCCCTGACTATTCTCCAGTATCAAATCTTCAACTTTATTTATTTATTTACTTATTTAGAGTCTCACTCTGTTGCCCTGGGTAGAGTGCTGTGGCATCATAGCTCACAGCAACCTCAAACTCTTGGGCTTAAGAGATCCTCTTGCCTCAGCCTCCCAAGTAGTTGGGACTACAGGTGCCCACCACAATCCCTGGCTTTGTTTTTCTATTTTTAGTAGAGGCAAGGTCTCCCTCTTGCTCAGGCTGGTCTCAAACTCCTGAGCTCAAGCCATCCACCCACCTAGGCCTCCCAGAGTGCTAGGATTGTAGGGGTGAGGCACTGCGCCTGGCTGAACTCCTCAACTTTCTATCTTTATGTTCCTAATTTGTACTTGTACACAGTACACCTACCCTTAGATTCTTTTATTTAATTTTTACTTGTGGGATACTTTTTTTAAAAATTCAGAATATTACAAAGGTAAACACATTTTGGTTATAGAATTTGCTTTTTGTACATTTAAAGTCAGCATTACAAGTGTGTCTTTCACCCAAAATATGTGCGTTGTACCAGTTAAGTGTGAATTTACCCTACCATTCTCTCCCATCCCACCTACTTAATTTTCTTTGAGTTATACTTCCTTATATATGTACATCAGTGTTGATCAACTAGCTCCAATTCAGTATTGAGTACGTGTAGTGTTTGTTTTTTTCAGTCTTGTGATACTTCCCTTAAAAGAATGGTCTTCAATTCCATACAAGTTGTTACAAAAGATACTAGATCACCATCTTTTTAATGGCTGGATCGTATTCGATGGCATACATCTACCCCAGTTTATTAATCCATTCATGTATTGATGGTCTCTTGAGTGGTTCCCATGGCTTTGCAATTGTGAATCGTGCTGCTATAAACATTTCAGTGCAAGTGTCTTTTTCATATAATGTCTTTTTTTCTTTGGGTAAGTACCAAGTAGTGGGGTTGTTGGATCAAAAGGTAAGTCTACTTTTAGTTCTGTACAGTATCTCTGTACTACTTTCCATAGTTTGCAGTCCTACCAGCAGTGAATGAGTGTTCCTTTCTGTCTGCATCCATGTCCGCATCTGTTGCTTTGGAATTTTTTGATATGAGCCATTCTCACTGGTGTTAGATGGTATCTCACAGTGGTTTTTATTGAATTTCCCTACTGGTTAGAGAGGTTGAGTATTTTTTCATGTATTTGTTGGCCATTAGACTCTCTTCATTTGAAAAGTTTCTGTTCATGTCCTTTGGACACTTTTTTAATGGGGATGTTTGATTTTTCTCTTGCTGGTTTGCTTGCGCTCTTTGTAGATTCTGGTTATCAGGCCTGTATCAGATGCACAGCAAGCAGCTATTTCTTCCCATTCTGTAGGTTGTTGATTTGATCTTGAGTGCTCTAATTCCTGCATACCTTCATTTTCTCCCAGTCATTCTGCCCATTCTGTATTTACTTCTTTCTGTATCTAACCTAAACCACATGATATGTCACTGCAACAATTCATTTTTCAGCCCTCCTGAGTTCCTCAATCCTTGTTTTTTTACTTCTCCATCCATTCCTATATAATCCCCCAGATTTCTACTTTCTCTCTTCTTACCGTATGTTGCCTTATGAGCACCAGATGGAGAAAAATCACAAACGTATTATTACTAATTTCAGCTGGGCCCATATATAGTTATGCCTCTTAATCCCCTCTGTGACTTTTCTGGACATTTGCCATTCTCCTTAAACACCCTACCCTCCACCCTCCTTCTTCTCCTCCCCTTGCTGCCTACTTCCTAGTAGCAGTTCTCAACCTGTGGGTCACAACCAATGAAGATACATCCTGCATATCAGATATTTACATTACAATTCATAACAGTAGCAAAATTACAGTTATGAACTAGCAACAAAAATAATTTTATGGTTGGGGGTCACCACAACATGAGGAATGTATTAAAGGGACATTGCAGCATTAGGAATGTTGAGAACCACTGTCTTAGAGGAAGACCCTTTAGAACAGTGGTTCTCAACCTTCCTAATGCCTCCTAATGCCATGACCCTTTAATACAGTTCCTCATGTTGTGGTGACCCCCAACCATAAAATTATTTTCACTGCTACTTCATAACTGTAATTTTGCTACTGTTACAAATTGTAATGTAAATATCTGATATGCAGGATGTATTTTCATTGTTACAAAGGAGTCATGACCCACATGTTGATAACCTCTGCTCTAGAATGAACTTTGTATCCTTTCACCTGAGAACCTATCTGCATATGCCCATCTCTGTTGCCTTCCTTTCTGGCTCCTCCCATTTGAGCAAATTCCTTGACCTGATATCTAAATTCCCTTCCACAGTTAAAAAAATCTTTATATCAACACTAAATATTTATTAAGCATCAAGCACTGGGCTGGGTGGTTGGGATAGAGTGACAAAACAGAACCCAGCTGCAACAGATGCTTGCTGAACTGCTTCACTGGCACTGTGTTTTTATGAATTGCACATTCGTCCTTTATTTACCGGTTGGTTGCAGTGGGAGCTGCCTTATTACTACTCTCCACACTGTTGCCTCTCTGAGTAGTTTGAAGTGGGCACCTCAACCAAGATTGAAATCAATTTATTAATTGGTAAATTTGTAATTGGGATTGACAGAATGACTGAGTAGTAGCCTTTTCCTGCCATGTGGACTAGGACACAGAGAAAGTCACGCAAGAGTAAAGCTGAGGCAGATTCAGACAGAGGTGCCAGACGAGAGACTCTCCAAAAAAGGATCTTCTGGGTTCTTTAAGGTGCTCTGGGCTCCACTTCCATTCCAGAGACCCAGCTGCGTCCTGGTCTTAAGATGCCAGTGTCTTTCCAATAATTTTTTTTTTTTTATTGAGATCACATTTCACATTAGGTTTGTGTTACTCACCACCAAAAAGCAAGATCCTGTTATTCTTGCTAGAAAGCTAGACTATCTTGTTTTGCAGTTGCTGTCTGTTGGGACCAAACCATTTGTCTTTTGAGGACAGAATTTTAGGGGCCCAGGTAGCAAATGTCAAGATGCTGTTATTTTCAGCATTTTTAGTATTCTATTCATTAAGGTACTACAAGAACTAAATATGCTCAAATACAGCTGAAAGCTGCCTAGAAACCACAAGGCCAGGGTGTAACTCTGTTCTGTGAAATCCTTTTGCCTATTGCCAGTTGCCTGAGACTACTGAGGTCAGATAATCACGGGCCTTGTGGAATTACAGCTGCCAAATTATCTACTGCACTGTTTCTAAAGCTATCAATTATCCCCCTTCTCTCTTGACTCTTCAACACTTCCCTCTCTATTGGCTCCTTACATCAGCATTTAAATCCACTCCCCTCTTAAAAAAATCTATTCTAGACTTAGTAAGATTTTTCTTGTTGTAGGTAAACAACAACTTCTGCAAGAAGGCTCAGTAACGAGCCATCACAATCAGGTAGCCTTACTCTGCTGCAACCCACTTACCAAGAATGGACTTGACCACCTACCTTGTCACTAAATCTGATGGCTGGTTTTCAGGTCTTACCTTACTGACCTTTCAGGAGCACATGACACCACTGACCATTCCTGCACTCGTGAAACACTTTCTCTCCCTGGCTTCTGTGACACTACAGAGTACTCCTGGCTTTCTTCTCCATGTCTGCTTCTTCCTTTGCAAGTTTCTCTTTTTGCTCTGTACTTTCAAGGTGTTGATATTCTTCTGGTTTGGTTCCAGTCCTGAGTCCTCATCTTGATTCTGTCCGAAGCTATCCTGGGGTGATCTCAAACTACTCTGTTGGGGTTACTGTCTATACTTGGATATTACACAGAGTCTCCCCACTCCATAATCCCTCAGAAGAGAGGGATTTGCCTTATATCTTTACCCTTAAAAACTCCTTCATGTTATTAGATGGCTCTCCATTATTGTGAAGAGGAACTCAGTATTTTTTTCATGCAATATATATTAGCATGAAATGATCTCATCTGATGCTTATACAAAAGCCCTCTGACAAAATTGGTAAAAAAGGAAACATTTATCACAGATTTAAAAATTACTTCTAGGGAAATAATCTCATAAGTGTTGGATGTCCTTGTAAACAGGCCTTTAAAAGTCACTACAAAAATGTCAATCCCAATTACAAAAGCAATACAGTACACGAGTATGATTATAGGATGAATGATATAGTGTGATTAGATACATGTGGCTTGAAATAAAATTCCCAGCGGCAGCATCGTATGTAGAGTTAAAAACAGGTGGAAGTAAAAATGATCTATGCTGGGAAACTATGTAAGACACTCAAATGTGACACTGGTGATGATAAAGGCACTGTGAAAGGTTTCCATAAAATGACTTTTAAAATTATGTTTATCCTTCTCTTAATAGGAGGCCTACCCACCACCTGTTGTGCACTGCCTGTTTCTAGTCATGCCTGAGAAGTTCATTTTGCAGGTACTCAACACCAACATCCATGGGTGGCAGAAAATAGCCTTTGCCATAACTGATATGAAGGGTGTGGGTTGAAGATATGCTTGTGCAGTGTGAGGAAAGCAGACATCAACCTCACTCAGAGGGCAGGAGGACTCATGGAGGATGAGGTGGAGGGTGTGATCGCCAATGTGCAGAATCCATGCTGGTACCAGATCCCAGACGGGTTTTTTGAACTGATAGAAGGATGGAAAAGACAACCAGGTCCTGGCCAGTGGTCTGGACAATAAGCTCTGTGACAATGTGGAGTGGCTGAAGAAGACTGGGCTGTACCACTTCAGGGGCCTTTGTGTCTGAGGCCAGCACACAAGATCCCTCACTGCTGTGGCTATACCATGGGTGTATCCAAGAAGAAATAAGCTTGTGGGCCTTAAAAAATTATGTTTTATAGAATATATAATTTGAAATATGGAAGTATAATTCAATTAATACATTGAATATTGTAAGTAGAGCCTGATTATTTCATCTTTCTAAAACTTTATATGTTCAAGTCTGCCACAATGTTTTATTGGAGGGGCAGGATGTTAACTGGAAAAATGCAGGTTCACCTTCTATTCAGGGGCACCTTATATTCGGGCATATGTGGTGATATGTGGTGATGTCTCATCTCTCCAGTCCTATGTCCTTGCTAAACTCTAGGTCCAAATAACAAAGTTTACTGACATTTCTACTCAAGATGTCTCAAAGGTACTTTAAATTCAACCTGTCCAAAGTTGAACTCATATTGTCTCCCATCTGCTCCTCCTTCTTGTGCAGTGAATGCCACCAACTTCTTTCAGCTGCCAAGCTGAAACCTGAGTCACCCACTTCTCTCTCCCCAGACCCTTGCTGCTTCTATTTAAGACCCTTCAAATCTCTCTTATCTGTTCACTCCTCATAATGCCCTCCCCTCTACCCTAGGCCACCCATCATCTTCTCCCCAGTAACAAAATTTAGGTCTTTTCTCCTTCCAACCTATGTTTTAAGCAGCAGCCTCTGGGATCTTTCTAAAATGCAAATCTGAGGTCAAATCTCACTGCAGGTGTGGCTAACTCCTATCTATCTTCAGGTCTCTGTTTGTTCTCCATCCTAACCCCCACTCCTCCACACACACAATTTAGTCAAGATTAGCTGCTCTATGTTTCCCCACACTTCTTATCATTCCTTATCATAACAGCCTTCACCCCTCTTTGTTAATTGTCTATGTTTTCTGCTACGTTGAGAACTGCATCTACCTGGCTCATCACTGTGTTCCCTTAACACAGGAAAAGGACCTGAGACTCAGGGTTTTATAAATATTAAGTGAATGAATGCCTTTTAAAAATCCGAGCATCCGGTATAATACCTAGTAAAAATAAGTCCTCAATAATATTCGAATTAATAGGTTGTTATTGAGCTAAAGATATGTGATTAACTAAGCAACATGTAACAGGGAAAATTAATACTGTGTCAGCTTCATCCTCAAGGAGCACATATCCTTCTTAATTAGGCTTAACGAGAGATGGCTCCCTAGAACAGGTGGCTTTTGAAGGAGAAAGGGAGAAAATAAAAATTCTTACCTAGTGGAATGTAAAGGACAAATGTGAAAATATCAGTGTCTGTGCAGAAGAAAATTATGTTCTTAAGACATGGGCAACTTCTAGCTGAAGTCTGCGGTGACTAGGAAGTGTTCTATCCCCAAATCTACTAGTCGGGGGGTAGTTGTCTTCTTCTCTACCTTGAATACTGGGGGTCAGCCATGGAATTGGAGAATCTCATTACTGCCAGCAATTAAATACTGAACTACACTGCTTCTCCGTTTTTTTTTAAAAAATCATTTTACCATAGAGAATATAAGATTCCTACCAAGTTTTATATTCATAGACTTTAAATTTTCATTAAATTTTTATATCAAAATAAACAGAATAAATTTCACAAGAATATTAGGTCTAGTTATTTCTGGCCCACACTTCCATAACTTGCAGTAACATACAATGGCCACTCTGTTTTCTTTGCTCTAAGTTTCTTTGTGCACTATTCCTTGAACATGGGCCTCATGTTTCTAACGTTTCTTAGATGAAAAATGTGCTAATTTCACTAATGATTTAATACTTCTTCATAGATTAATAGTTTAGCCTATGTAAAAATGTTCATTAGCAGTGTAGGTGTGGACTGAGATATTTGTTGAAAATCTTGTTGAAATAATGAGAATGATAAAAGAGATGCCTAAGAAAATCTTTTCTCAAATATGCCTTATTACAAAAGGAAAGGTTAATGACTCCCAATGATGATTTTTTAAGGGAATATTGACAATGTCAGTAACTTTGAAACAAAATTACTGAATTCAAGGCTGTGCTTGGGTTACTATACTACCTTACTCTTAAACCAATTTTAGAATCTGTAACTTTTTATCTTGGGCTCCATCCATTAGGGGCTTATTAGCATGAGTTTGATTAAAATTGTGATTTAATAAGTCAGGAATATAAGATTTAGCCACCCTATTTTACAGAAAGTGCATTAAACTCAATATAAAATTGATATACACTATGGGCTGATAAATTAATGAGATAGTTCACATTAGTTACACACGAAAATCAGTCTGTTAATGGCCGCAACTCATATATTTTTCACAACTTGGAAGTAAATGTAAATGTCATTTCAGAAGTCACATTACACATGTTATAGTTTCAATATAATTAAATTTCTTCAGACTTAGAAGGCATCTAAAAATTAACATTTGCAAGGGAATTTATAGTTTCCAAAGAGCTTTTCTCATTAATTATCTTAGAAAACTGAATAATGATGTGATTATTAAAGGTTAATTAAGCAAATACTTGTGAAGTAATTGGGAGGTAATCTATTTCTAATTTAACAGGTCAATCAGGGGTATTTAGGAAATATTTTGATAGTTAACAACTCTAGCCAAAACAAAAAGATATTTAAATGGGTTTCCTATTGAAGGAAGAATAAGCGGGTGTTTGCTAAGTCAACTGTTCCAAGAAACAGGGATGGGGATTCCCTATTTCGCCGTTCTGAGGACTTAAAGAGGTTTTATGGGGATCCTGAGCCGTCTCCCCCCCCCACTCCCCCATGTTAATCCACGCCTTACACTATTTTGGCACTTTGGAATAAAATATCCGAAAAAAGTAACTACGAGAAGGCACAGGAAGACATGCAAGTCAGTGAAACAGCCATTTTCTTGTGGGAAGTAATACATTTTGGTTATTGACTGTACGTAAGAGTGAATAAAAATCCAACCCATATCAACAACAAACAGGACTCCCCAACTGCATAACCATACTAACATTTAAAAATTTTCCACTGGTGCAGGCCATACAGTGATCACTGTTCTCACCAGCAGCGAACTATAAACCACTTTCTCCCAACTTTGGGTAGCCCGAGTGCTGTCTCACGATTACCAAGTGGTTTAAAATAATAACCCGCTCTCTGCCGGTTCACTGGCAAAAGACACGATTCCCAGGTACGAAAATGAGAAGCGCGCTGCAAAGGTACAGGTAAAACTGTGACAGTTAATTGCCAGAGGATCAGCCCGGGAGTGTGACAAGGCTCTGCCTGGGTCCCCGGACGAGCTGAAGGAGTGGACACTAGGCACCTTTGTCTGTGCCCTGGTTCCCTGGACCCGGGCCGAGGGACGCGGGTGGGGGCGCGGACCCCGCGGTCCGGGCGGTTCCCAGCACTGCCCGGGGAAGAGCGCGGAAGGCGGCCCGGCCTGGAAGCGGGAGGTCAGCGGCGGCACGGCCGGCCCCCTCCCACGGGAGCCGCGCCAGGTCCCAGCAAGAGCCGGGCGGGATCGCTATTGTTTTTGGCGAGCACATAAATCCCCGCGCCGACCCTCTGCGCACCCAGGTTTCCTCCCGGAGGCCATTCGGTTTCCTCTGAGGCCCTATATAGAGGGCCCCGGCCCAGGCTGAGCGGGGCTGCGCGCCTGCTCGGCCTCCCGGACCAGCTAGGGCTCCGAGCGCCTTCGCCCTCCGGTCTCTGCAGCCAGAGGTGTCTGGGGAGGTGAGAGGGGGAATTTCTCCCCGGGGCGAGGAGCCGGAGGCGGGGACACGCGGGGCTGAGGGGCTGCGGCGAGCCGGCGGGAGGAGGAGGATTCGCTTCTCCGGGGTTTCCCTGACGCCAGTAGCAGCGCCCGGCGCGCGCGCCCCGCGCCGGTCCGCAGCTCCGGGGAGGAGGGGGAGGGGGAGGGGAGCGGGCCCGCCGCTGCGGCCAGGGAGGCCGCAGCCGGGATTGGAGCGGGGGCGGGCCGCGCGCCGAGCCAGGGAGTGCGGGCGAGGGAGGCGCGCGCTTGCGCGTGCGCTGGTGTGCGCGCCCCGGGCCCCCGCCCCCCACCCCCGTCGCCCGCGGTCTCCGCCCCCCTCGCGCTGGTGTGTGGAGTCGGAGTCGGCGGCGGGTGGCGGCGCCTGGAACCTGGAGACCGATCCACCCCCCCCGCCCGGGAATGTACTGACTCTCCCCTCTCTGCTCTCCTCCTCTCCCCGCCCCCCTGCAGGAGGGAGGCGCCCCCGAGTCTCCCCTCCCGCGAGAGGGGCCGCGCGGGCCGGGCCGGGCCGGGCTGGAGCTGTGGCAGCGGCGGCCGCGGGAGTCGAGCCTGCAGCAAGGGACCGGCTGAGGCGCGCGGGAGGGAAGGAGGCGAGGGCTCCGCGGCGCTGTCGCTGCCGCCGCTCACTCTCCGGGAAGAGATGGCGGCGGAGCGGGGCGCCCGGCGACTCCTCAGCACCTCCTCCTTCTGGCTCTACTGCCTGCTGTTGCTCGGGCGCCGGGCGCCGGGCGCTGCGGCCGCCAGGAGCGGCTCCCCGCCGCAGACCCCAGGTAAGCGGCGGGCGCGGGCCCGGGGTCGCCGGGTGGGGGCGGGGGCGCGGCACCCGCTCCGGCGGCTGCGGCTGCGGTGTTTTTGTTTAGGATCCTGGGGGAATCGTGCAGGAACTTCTCTGCCTGGGCTCCGGTTGCCAAAGAGAAGAGGGGGTCGCGCGTGGTGGAGAGTGGGATAGGCAGGAGGGACGCCACCGGGGGAGGGGCGGCCGCTGGGGGCGGGTCGGGGGCTCCGGGGTCTAGTTCTGGGCTTTGTACCCAGAGGCAGGTTCACCCCT
Organism: Galago senegalensis; assembly: GCA_963575145.1. Taxonomy (NCBI): domain Eukaryota; kingdom Metazoa; phylum Chordata; class Mammalia; order Primates; family Galagidae; genus Galago; species Galago senegalensis. Next base: position 36,040 of record CAUYTI010027343.1, read on the forward strand.
CGCCTCTTTCCCCTCCCCCAGGCTCATCCCACTTGTAAGAGTGGGACAGTCTTGTGCTCACACAAGCACCAGTAGAGGCCACTACACACCTCATTAAATAAACAATCGTACGGCCAATTCATTAATTTTCAGGAAAGGAAGGGGGAGGGGGCTTGAACTCCTCTTTCCCTGGCTAGGGATTTCCCAGCTTCTGAAGTCTCTGGGAGCGCCCGCTGGCTGGCCTCGAGGGGACTCCTCGCGCGGGATTGGAGCCCGATCTTGCGGAAGAGAGGGGGTGTCAGAGAGGCACACTTGCCCCCTCACACCCTATAGTGTTGACTTAACCATAAGGACGTCTGGGAGAGTGATTCCAAGTGATTATATCTGTTCGTGTTTCCGTTATGAAATGCCTCTTCTTTCCTGGGGATTGCAACTATATTTACAGCCTGTTAACCACTCTTAACCTAGGGAATTGTCTAAGCATCGGATTTTAAGTATTTGTACGTTGTTTTCAAGAGGTAATATATAAACACATTGAACCTAACAAGTCATTTTCAGTTTTTTTTAATGTCATGGATTATTGAAATCATCTGTATTCCTTTTTATTTAAGGGAACCAATTAACAAAAATGCCAAGTCTTCCAGTGAGGATCTTATGGTATAGTTGGAGGGGCAGAATACATTCAGCAGTTGAAGGGCAGATTACTGTGTGATCTGTTAAAACTGTTTGATCAAGGTGGTGTATCATAAAACTTGACAAACTTTCACTTGGGTGAGATACGAAAGTTTTATATTTGCAAATAATCAGGCACAGTGGCTCGTTGTAATTGGTAAACCAGTCCTTGTTTTTCTCTGATTTATATGCGATAAAATTTAAGATCACATTCAGTGCAACTTGAATGATAAACTTTTCAGTTTCCTTACAGAGTATGTATCTATCTCATGGCTTTTTCCAGTGTTAAAGAATACTATTAAATCTAAAGTGCCAGTGGGTATTATATAAAGTTACATAAACAATAGTGTTTTAACATTAAATTATCATCTCTCATCTTGTGATGCAAACTTGCATTTTCAGTGTGTGCATGTTTTTAGCCCACACTTTTTGGTTCTGAAATGTCAGTGATTGGTCCTACTCTTTGTTTTCATGGGGATGGACAAGAGAAATGTACCTATCTTGGAAAACAAGTTTCTCTTACTCATGTTCAATTTTATATGTAAGTGTATATGTAGTTTATCATATTATGTATGAGAGAATAGGTGTGGCGGTTTAAAGTTTTGTCAGTAATTTAGTAAGGAACTAAAGTGCTAATAATCTTATTACTTAGGTTAATAAAAATAATGTAATGCAATCTCTTAGGAAGTGGTCGTAACATCTATTTAAAGGTCAACTCAGTTGATTTTTGTTTTTGTTTTTGTTTTGTTTTTGGCACTGATGAGATGCAAGGCATATGCTCTCTGTCTTCAAGGAGTTTACAGTCTCTTGCTGGTAGGAAAGATCGCCACTCAGTTGCTAATTATGTACTCTTGTGATGGTAATCGCTCCCAAGGAGAGCAGTAGGTTTGGAGAAAAGTGTATATACTAGAGTGACCTAACCTACTGAGTGTCAGGATGTCTGAGAGTTAAGTGAGATCTGAGGGGTGTGGAGGATCACACATAACTATTGGTGTATTTTGTTCTAGAGCACAGATCTTCTGATTCTTTGTGTAGACTGCTTTCTCTAAACCACCATGCCTCATTACAAAAGCGAAAGGAATAACTGCAATTAAGGAGCGGTTGGTTGGTTCTGTCATAAACTACTGGAGAGATCAAGGGGATGGAGAACTGAGTTAGCAACTGGAACAAGCTGTCAGTAGATCAGATGCCATCTTTTCCCAGGCTTTACTCTTTTAGGTAGAGTGGTGGATCTGAAATCTTTATGTAGGGGATTACAGGAAATGGATGGTAAAAGAGTGGCGATGTCAGTAGAAAGGTGGAGAAAAATAGAGGTGTGCTACAACAGGGTAAATCAAAGGTGTTTTCTCATCTTAGGGTAGACAAATCTGTAGACTTGGGGAGACGAAGGAAAAGGAAAAGGTTGAAGGGCTGGTGATAACGATAAGCAATGAAGGAGGGTGGGAAATAATTAGGCACATAATCTGGTTTTAGCAAGGAAAGAAGGGCAGATTACTGGAAAGATATGTAGGCACTGCTGACACGACAGAGCAGCCTGTGCAATGCAGTTATTTTGTGTTCAGAATGAATATCCTTCATTGACAACGCTGTAGCTTCTGCCCAAACCTTTTGTTTGATACGAATAATTACCTCACAAGGTAGTCCATTCTCATTACGAGTAACTTCTATTAGAAAATTTTGCTTTATGTAGTGGATTTAACTATATTTTTTTCCTCTTCTCTGCTTTGCCTTTTTTGGGGGGCCTCACCCTATTTTCTGATTCATCTCTGATCAATTCATTTGTTTTTTGGATTTTTCTTTCATCCACTCAATAAATTTTGGTATCTAAAGTTTATCTCATTCTTTGTGCTCCCTACCTGTCTTCAGTTGCTACCTGTAAGCCACTTTTCTTCACACACCACTGAGAAGCTTTAGTAGCTTTACTGAATGGGCACCTTACATTTACATTACACAGGTGCAAAGGTAAATTCATCTTTGTCCTCTTCCTTCTTACTTCCCTCATCCCCTTTTCTCTAAACAATAACAAACCAGTGGAGATTATTGCATGGATTTGTCTTTTTTTTTTTTTGAGACGGAGCCTCAAGCTATCCCCCTGGGTAGAGTGCCATGGCATCACACTCACAGCAACCTCCAACTCCTGGGCTCAAGCGAGTCTCCTGCCTCAGCCTCCCAAGTAGCTGGGACTACAGGCGCC
>CAUYTI010027344.1:0-14189 GCA_963575145.1 Galago senegalensis
GGCTTCACTGCTCACAGCAACCTCCAACTCCTGGGCTCAAGTGAGTCTCCTGTCTCAGCCGCCCAAGTAGCTGGGACCACAGGCGCCCGCCACAACGCCCGGCTGTTTTTTGGTTGCAGCCATTATTGTTGTTTGGCGGGCCCGGGCTGGATTCGAACCCACCACCTTAGGTATATGTGGCTGGCGCCTTAGTCGCTTGAGCCACAGGCGCCGAGCCTATTATCCTTTTTTCAATGGAGGCCTGGCGACGTTGCTCACTTCAGCCTGTATCTTTTTTTCTTTTTTTTTTTGGAGACAGGAGCCTCAAGCTGTACCCCTGGGTAGAGTGCCGTGGCATTACAGCTCACAGCAACCTCCAACTCCTGGGCTCAAGCGAGTCTCTTGCCTCCGCCTCCCAAGTAGCTGGGACCACAGGCGCCCGGCCATTTTTTTTTTTTGGTTGCAGCCGTCATTGTTGTTTGGCGGGTCCGGGCTGGGGATTCGAACCTGCCACCTTAGGTGTACGTGGCTGGCGCCTTAGCTGGTTGAGCTATAGGCGCCAAGCCTTCAGCCTGTATCTTGCCTGCTGATTCCCTTCCTAGGTCCTATGGTCTGTGTTGTCACTCATGTAAAGGCTGGTATCCAAATTGTTCAGTGTTAGTGTTCCACAGTTTATTGGGGGGGCAGGGCCCTTCCCTAGAGCCACAGAGGCAGGCACTTGTAATTAGGTAGCCCTACCTCTACTGTGTGTAGCCTCCCCTCATACTGGGGTGGATTTGTCCCCAGCATGTGGGAGGAAAAAATCTTTTTCTTCTATTCACTTTAGGTTCTCTGCTAAGGGGCTTATAAATTAGACTTAACAAGAAATAGATCAGCAAGGGATGTGTCTAACACATGTGTTGCACTCATGCGTGGGGAATCCAGAGGTGAGTAACTTGGAAATGTGGTTACTCATATAATGCCTTCAGCTTATATAACATCTTAAGAAAAGAAAAGAAAGGGGGCAGCACCGGTGGCTCAAAGGAGTAGGGCACCAGCCCCATATGCCGGAAGTGGTGGGTTCAAACCCGGCCCCAGCCAAAAACTGCAAAAAAAAAAAAAAAAGAAAGAAAGAAAAGAAAGTTTAGAAAAGTGAGGTGTTAAAGGCATTGTAGGGGTTCGTGGGAGGGAAACCTGTGGGAGGGTAAGTATAGAGGATGCTAATGGGGCAGGTGGGTTTGTGCCTGCCTGTCTTGGTGCCCACCTTCCCTCACCATCTTTGTCGTGGCCATAAAACTCCTCTGAGAGTTGGATAAGGGAAGCTCTGGGAGGGTTTTTTCTGTATCTATTCATTCTTTTTTTTTTGAGACAGAGCCTGGTAGAGTGCCATGGCATCACAGCTCATAGCAACCTACAATTCCTGGGCTCAAGCAAGTCTCCTGCCTCCGCCTCCCTCTAGCTGGGACCACAGGCATCCGCCACAATGCCCAGCTATTTTTTGGTTGCAGCCATCGTTGTTTGGTGGGCCTGGGCTGGATTCGAACCCACCTCAGGTGTATGTGGCTGGCGCTGAGCCAGTATCTATTCATTCTTTTTTGCTTCCAACTCAAAATAATTGTCAAAGTGGCATGTTTTGAAGTGGGATATTTTGATCACCTATGCCAGGTAGAGGGGACAAGCCTGGTTCAGCCAGAGAAAGGGCATGATTCCTATTCCTTGAGCATGGTGCATGGCTTATAAAAACCTGAACTATCATTTGTACACACTCACTGTTGACACCATTTCACAATTTACCGGTGGTTACTGGAAAAACTCAACTTAATTTTTCCACGCTGAACCTCAGTGCTATAAATAACCTATAATTTCCTTCTGGTCATGAGTCAGTAATAAACCATCTCATCCTTTGACACTGAGCTGACTTAGAGCTTGCACCTAGGAGTTGGCCCTGTGAGTGTCTGGCCTAGGGCCCCTGGCATTTGATCCACCTGCCTGAGGAGTCCATGCTTTCAGCCTGTGTTCACATTGTGCCTACTGTGTGATGTGTTCTATGCCAGGGGTGGGAGTGTAAATATGAGCAGGGACAGCCCTGGCCCTCCTTAAGGTCACAGTCTGGTGGAGAAGAGATAGGCAGTTAGCCATTAGGCTGCAGAGTGCTGTGAGGAGGCCTGTGTCACTGTGCTGTTAGGTTTTGGTAGTTGCCCTTATCATGCTGTCTCCTGGGCATTATTTCTTGGTAGTGTGCTTTATCCAGCGCAGGGCTGACATCCGGTATGTGCTTTGTCAGTTGTGGAAAAGCAGAAAGGGGAAGGAAGGCAGGCACAAAGGTCAGTGAACTCAGAAAAGGCCACCTGCTCCACTTAGGTTGGCTGGGGAAGACCTCCTCTGAGACTGTGTTGAACCTGCTTAGCATGACACATAAGAAAAGAGAAGGGCTGTAGAGATAAGAGAACGTGCAAGACAGGGGCACTAGTGAGTCTGGAGGGAGGTGTGGGGAGGCCAGGGTCTCACACTGCCTGAACCTACCCGAGCTACTGGTGCTCCTGAGCATGGGGGAGAGCCATGAGTGACACAGGACTAGGACTGCAGGTGGAACCGAGACCCCATCTGTGTCAGATCCTAAAGTTTGCTAGATGGGGTGGCAGAATCAATCCAGGGTCATCAAGCCTGTAGCTAGAAAAAGCTTGAACTACAGTTGAGTGAAGGCAACAAAAGACCTACTAATCAAGTTTAAGAGGTGTAATGAGATTACGAACTCAAAACCAGGAGCTGGAAAGATTGGCAACAGGTTGGGGAGAAATAGGTGGGGCAGCCCTAGGGAGGGTTCAGGGCAGAGGCCAAGGACATGCAGTGGCAGAGCTGGCGTCAAGGCAGGGAAGAGTTGACGGCAGAAGAAGAAATTGAAAAGACAGATGCTATGGCCCACTTAGGGCCGGGGATGTGGGTGGTGAGGAGGCAAGCCAGATGCCAAGGGTACAGATGACTTTTTTTTTTAGACACAGTCTCACTTTGTTACCCTCAGTAGAGTGTCATGGTGTCACAGCTCACAGCAACCTCAAAGTCTTGGGCTCAAGCCATCCTCTTGCCTCAGCCTCCCAAGTAGCTGGGACTACAGGTGCCTGCCACAACATCCAAGTATTTTTAGAGATGAGGGTTTCACTTTTGTTTAGGCTGGTCTTGAACTCCTGAGCTCAGGTGATCCACCTGCCTAGGCCTCCCAGAGTGCTAGGATCACATGCATGATCCACCTATGCCCAGCCCCTCTACCTCCCTCTTGAGAAGAACGAGATTTTCTAATTGATTTTTAACTGATAAAATGGAACTAAATAGAGCGACATCCACTTTCTATCCTTTGAAAAATCATTTATTGAGCATTTATTTCATGCCAGGTATTATGACAGCTGTTGCTAGATGAAAATAATCCTTCTCTTTAAAGTTTAACTCTACAAAGAATTTCTGACTATGGATTAGTGTGCACAGCCTCTCGCTCTATGGCAGGGACTCATAGGTCCCAGAAAAAACATGTGTAGACAAAGTGCATTTTTTTAAGGCTAGTCAGGTGAAGCAGTGGGAGTGGAGAAGGAACAAAGGAATCTGTAACTGGTTGTGATCAATTAGTTGTAAACACCACTGCACTCAGACCAGCCTGTGACCATTTTTAAGGAGGGGAAAGTTATGTGTAGTGGAGAGGGTCAAGGAAGCCTTGATATTTTAGTTAATGTTTGAACTGTACCTTGAAAAGGTTTGTTTGATTCTATGAATTTTATCTTAAAAAATTGTGTAAATGAGTGACAATTTCTAGTTAGTAGCTTAAGCAAAAACCAGATTCATGACTTACGTAAGTGAAAAGGGGTGGAGCTGGCCTCTGACCTGACTTTTTAGAGCTACTCAGAATTCGTGGCCACAAGGAGGTACCTCCTCTGTATTTCTTGTGACCTAGCTTTCTTTCAAGGCTGTTCCCTTTACAGAAGGGTTTACCCTTCAAGGTTGCCAAAGGATTGTAGCAGCTCCAGAGGTTATACATCTTCACCTCAGATTCAAGGGGTGATAGTGTGAGTCTCTCCAGCATTCCAAGTCAAGTTTCAGTGAGTCTTCGAATGGGTTGATTTCCTTTCTATTCAAGGGTCTCTCAAGCTACCGGGGATACACAGATTGGCTTAAGTCTGAATCACACACTCTCCCAAAGCTCATGGGCTGAGAGCAGAAGTGTGTAGTTCCCTAATGGGAAAGTCTAGGTGGGGTGCAATGGCTCATACCTGTAATCCCAGTACTCTGGGAGGCCAAGGTGGGTAGATTGTCTGAGCTCAGGAGTTTGAGACCAGTCTGAGCAAAGCTAGAAATTAGCCAGTGTTCCCTGTGGGCCCTGACCTGGGTTGGGGGTCAACAGGGGAGATGACACTGGAGGAAAATAACAAGACTTTATACAAACTTAATGTGTAAAGTCTGAGGAGCCTGGAGAGGGGTACATTGACTCATATGCCATGTGGCAGATTGAGACAATTAGTGACTTTCTAACTTCTCAGAAACCTTTTATTGATTTCTAACACAAAGTGTAAATGCAAAATGTAAAGGTGCCAAAATTCAAAAATAGGATTAGAAGAATCCTAAGCCCCCAGGAAGACATAATAAAGAGGAAAAGGCTGGGTAATCAGGAACACAGGGTAGTAAGTTGTCAAAATGGCCCATAACGGTATTTAGAAAGGGGGAGGGGAAAATAAGTTTCACCTCTGCAGGCAGACAAACTGGCTTCCTAATCAAACTGCCCATCAGAAGTTTAAAAGGCTTAGCCCTGCCTGCCTGCCTGCCTTAACTCCTACTTTGCCCTGGGCTCCTCTCATCTTTGGTGGTTTTGATGAGCCGGCAGGGATGGCCTGTTTGCGGCCTACTTTGCCGCCTACTTTGCCTTGGATTGAGACTACGCTACCTGTAGAGAGATTATCTACCTACCTCCCTCCGCCGGGCATTGTTGCAGGTGCCTGTAGTCTCAGCTACTTGGGAGGCTGAGACAACAGGACCTGGTGAGCCCAAGAGTTTGAGATTGCTGTGAGCTATGATGCCACAGTATTCAACCCCAGGGTGACAGTGAGGATCTGTCCCCCCACCCCCCAAAAGGGACAGTCCATACTGGAACAAGGAGAAAGAGGAATGTGCTTTTAATGTGTCTTAGAAAAATGCCCAGTAGCCACTGTAAATAAAAGCAAGAATGAAGGCTTGGGGCCTGTAGCTCAGCAGCTAGGGCACCAGCCACATACACTGGAGCTGGCGGGTTCTAATCCAGCCTGGGCCTGCCAAACAATGACAACTATAAGCAAAAATAGCCAGGCATTGTGGCAGGCATCCGTATTCCCAGCTACTTGGGAGGCTGAGCAAGAGAATCACTTAAGCCCAAGAGTTTGAGGTTGCCATGAGCTATGATGCCACAGCACTTTACCCAGGGCGACAGCTTGAGATTCTGTCTCAAAGAAAAAAAAAAAACAAGATTGAAAAAATATGCCAGGTATTTGGAATGTAGTGGAACAGAAACCAGAGTGCAAGAAACAGGTTTGAAGCCAGCCTTGAGTGAAGCACCCTGATCGCTTGATAACTGGATAGCCTCTTTTTGATATAAAGCTTTCCAATTTAAGATACTCTCCTGCCATTTGAGATGTTTTTCCTGTGCTATTAGCACAATTCCCACACACTCCTGTAAGAGTACTGAGGAAGAGAGAGCTTTTCCCATCATACAAATAAGGTGAGAAGCCAGAGAGTTAATGGGAGCTCCAAAGGGAGAGGCTGTCCCAGCCAGGACCAGAACAGGAAGCTAACTGCAGACTGGGTGCCCGTTTCCTGTTCCTGCCGGCTATGCTTTCAGACAGCTCAGAGCTAATAACTGCGCTAAGTTGCAGAAAGGACTCTCTGAGTTGTTTGTCTAGAACTTAGAGTGTATTGTTGTTTTTTTATATAGACAGGTGTAGTGTATTGTTGTTGTTTTTTAAATACAGACAGCTGTATCACTCAGGCTGGAGTACAGTGGCATCATCATAGCTCACCGCAACCTCAAATTCCTGGTTGCAGGAATTCCTGGTTGTTTGTCTAGAACTTAGAGGGTATTGTTGCTTTTTTAATATAGACAGGTGTAGTGTATTGTTTTTTTTAATATAGACAGCTGTATCAGTCAGGCTGGAGTACAGTGGCATCATCATAGCTCACTGCAACCTCAGATTACTGGGCTTAAATAATCCTCCTGCCTAAGCCTCCCAAGTAGCTGGGACTGAAGGTGCATACTACTATGCCCCTTAATTTTGTATAGATGGGGTCTTAACTCCTGCTCAGACTGGTCTTGAACTCCTAGCCCAAACCTCCCACATCTGCCTCCCACAGAATCTTTACTTTTAATAATATAAAATACACTCTTGCTGGTGGGGCGCAGTGATTCACAGGCTGAGATGAGAGAATCACTTGAGGCCAGGAGTTCTGAACCAACTTGGGTGTGACCCCGTCTCTACAAAAAAAAAAAAAAAATTAGCCAGACATGGTAGCACATGCCTATAGTGCCAGTTACCCAGGAAGCTGAGGCAGGAGCATTGTTGGAGTGCAGGAGTTTGAGATTACAGTGAGCTATGATTGTGCCACTGATTCCAGTAGTAACAGAGTGAGACCCTATCTTTTTTTTTTTTTGGTGTCACAGCTCACCGCAACCTCAAACTCTTGGGCTTAAGTGAGTCTCTTGCCTCAGCCTCCTGAGTAGCTGGGACTACATGCGCCTGCCACAACACCTGGCTATTTTTTTGTTGCAGTTGTCATTGTTGTTTAGCTGACCCTGGCTGGGTTCCAACCCAACAGCCTGGGTGTATGTGGCTGGCACTATAACCACTCTGCTATAGGTGCCAAGCTGAGACCCTATCTCTTAAAAAAGAAAAAAAAAGTAAGCATTTAAGATTTAAGCAATGCTAAACTGAATTTTTCTTGACCTTAACAGAGGCAAAAGAAACTGAAGCAATATTAGAATTGCTTAATTTCAAAGAAATATTTCTTCATCTTAGAATATTTCCTTAAAGATCACTTCAAGATTAAGCAAAAATTAAAAAGATTTAGTCCAGGTGTAGTAGCTCATGCCTATAATCCCAGCACTTTGGCAGACCAAGGCCAGAAGATTGCTTAAAGTCAGGAGTCCAAGTTCAGCCTGACCAACATAGTCAGATCCTGTGTTTACAAGAAAACAAAGAAAAGGGAAAAAATTACTAAGGCATGAACAAGTTGGAGTGAGGTATGTAGGGGATTTTTTAGTTTCTTTTTTATATTTTAAAGAGACAAGATCTTGTTGTCATCCAGGCTGGAGTGGTATAATCATAGCTTCCCAAAGAGTTTGTTTTAATGAAATGCTTTTATTTATTTATTTAGAGACAGAGTCTCATTTTGTCCCCCTGGGTAGAATGCCATGGCATCACAGCTCACAGCAACTTCAAACTCTTGGGCTCAAGTAATTATCTTGCCTCAGCCTCCCAAGTAGCTGGGACTGTAGGTGGCCACCACAACACCTGGCTATCTTTAGCGACAGGGTCTCGCTCTTGCTCAAGCTGGTCTCCAACTCCTGAGCTGAGGGAATCTACCCACCTCAGCCTCCCAGAATGTATGCTAGGATTACAGGCATGAACCACTGCACCCAGCCATAATGCTTCCATTTTATTTATTTATTTATTTATTTACATATACATGTGTTTATTTGGTTTCCACTTTTTGCCTTCACAAAATTTCTAGTCCTTAGCTTTCATTTTTTTTATTTATTTATTTGAGAGAGAGTCTCAAGCTATCACCCTGGGTAGAGTGCTATGGCGTCGCAACTCACAGCAACCTCCAACTCTTGGGCTTAAGTGATTCGCTTGCCTGAAGCTCCCAAGTAGCTGGGACTATAGGCGCCTGCCACAGCACTGGCTATTTTTGTTGTTGTTGTAGTTGTCATTGTTTTAGCTGGCCAGACGGGGTTGGAACCCACCAGCCTGGGTGTATGTCGCCGGCGCCCACCCACTGAGCTACCTACCAGTGCCGCCAGTGCTTCCATTTTAGATGGCAGGAACTGAGTCTGCTATGAAGGATTAGCATAGTCCCATCCTTCTGTTTTGCTTCCATGTTAAAGAAGGTTTTGCCATAGTTCTTTTACTTTAACATCACTTTCCCCAAATTCTGCATTTTAATTGAGCTCTTACTTAATTGGGTAGATATTGTTGGCTCGGCGCCTGTGGCTCAAGCGGCTAAGGCGCCAGCCACATACACCTAAGATGGCGGGTTCGAATCCCCAGCCCGGGCCACCAAACAACAATGATGGCTGCAACCAAAAAATGGCCAGGCGTTGTGGCAGGCGCCTGTGGTCCCAGCTACTTGGGAGGCTGAGGCGGGAGACTCGCTTGGGCCCAGGAGTTGGAGGTTGCTGTGAGCTGTGATGCCATGGCACTCTACCCAGGGGGACAGCTTGAGGCTCTGTCTCAAAAAAAAAAAAAATTGGATAGATATTGTCAGTGAGTCAGTGAACAGTTTTTTTCCAAGAAGGACTTTGTGTTCTGGATTCCTTGAGTGTCTTTTTGTTGAGAATGTCTTGGGTTGCTTTCACATTAGACTTGCATGACATCTTGGCTGTATCTAATATTCCTTGGTCACACTGTCTTTCCCTCAGAATTTTGTAGACAATGCTGCATTGTCTTCCTGTATCAAATGTTCAAGAAAAGAGGTTCGAGGACAGACTTATTTGCTTTTACTGTTTTGATGCCTAAAGACATATATATATACATATTTGAGACAGAGTTTCAAGCTGTCGCCCTGGGTAGAGTGCTGTGGCATCGCAGCTCACAGCAACCTCCAACTCCTCGGCTTAAGCAATTCTCTTGCCTGAGCCTCCCAAGTTGCTGGAACTACAGGCGCCACCACAACGCCTGGCTATTCTTCGGTTATAGTTGTCATTGTTGTTTGGCAGGCCAGGGCTGGATTTGAACCTACCACCTCCAGTGTATGTGTCTGGCACCCTAACAGCTTGAGCTATAGGTGCCAAGCCGCCTAAAGATATTTTTAATTCTTGAAGTTTATTCATTTGACCAAGCTAGTGGTTTCACATTAGTGATATAATCATGTTACTACAATTTGGGAGGGGAAACTTATATAAATTTAATGACTACTGAATGACAACCAAGATCAGAACTACCAGATGCATTCAAAGCTACATGAAAATCAATTTTCATTTATATACATTTTTATAAAAAATACTTGAGAATATCAGAATGTTTTCTGTCACTTAAGGAGTTACTGTTTTGTATATCAACCAGATTCTATTAACATTTAATGATTAACTTTTGTCTTTGAATTTTGTAACAAATTCCTGCTGTGGCATATTTTGCAATTTGCCTATTTTCTGCCAAAGCTAGTAGTGTCGGTGAGGTATTTCAAGATTGGTACGACTGTACAGAAGAGATACCTATTCTCCTTACATGTTACTTACCTAATATAGTATCGTGTTATTATTACCTTAATCATCAAATATATTTATTTAATCATTTTATTTTATGTTATTTTATTTTTGAGATAGAGTCTTACTATGTCACCCTGGGTAGAGTGCTGTAGTGTCACAGCTCACAGCAACTCCAACTCTGGGGCTTAATCAATTCTCTTGCTTCAGCCTCCCAAGTAGCTGGGACTATAGACGCTCACCATGACGCCCAGCTATTTTTTTTTGTCGTTGTTGCAGTTGTCATTATTGTTTAGCAGGCCTGGGCTGGGTTTGAACTCACCAGCCTTGGTGTAAGTGGCTGGTGCCCTACCCACCGAGCTACAGGCGCCACCCTAATCATTTTAATTAACCGATTGTTTTAGGTATTTCCATCTCTTGCCATCTCATTTACTGAAAATAGATTAGATTTAAATAGCTTGTCAATTATTGTACTTACCCATATGATAAACTTCGAATTTTTTTAGGAGACAGAGTCTCACTTTGTTGCCCTTGGTAGAGTGCTGTGGTGTCACAGCTCACAGCAACCTCCAACTCCTGGGCTTAAGTGATTCTCTTGCCTCAGCCTCCTGAGTAGCTGGGACTATAGGTGCCCACCACAAGACCCGGTTATTTTTTTTTGTTGTTGTTGTAGTTTGGCTGGGGCCAGGTTTGAACCTGCCACCCTTGGTATATGGGCCTGGCGCCCTACTCACTGACCCACAAGCACTGCCAACTTTGTTTTATTTCTTGCAACATGTACTATCATATAAATCCAAATTGTATTAATGTTTACCAATATTCAGTACTCTGTAATTGTAGCGTATTGTTACAAAGTCAAAGGCTGGCCTGGCACAGTGGCTCACACCTGTAAGCCTAGCACTCTGGGAGGCTGAGGTGGGTGGATTGCTGGAGCTCATGAGTTTGAAACCAGCCTGAACAAAAAGCGAGACCCCTGTCTCCACTAAAAATAGAAAACCTGAGGCAAGAGAATCGCTTGAGCCCAAGAGTAGGAGGTTGCTGTGAGCTGTGACTCCACGATACTCTACCCGGGTGGACGGCTTGAGACTCTGTCTCAAATAAAAAAAAAAGGTCAACGGCTTTCCCCAGGTGATCTTAACTTTGTTCTAAAAATTGAATCTCCTTTATTAGCATACAACATATGTGATACTTAAAAATTGCTCACACCTGCCAGGCACAGTCACTCACACCTGTGATCCCAGCACTGTGGCAGGCAGAGGAAGGAAAATTGCTTGAGCTCAGGAGTTCAAGACTTGCTTGAGCGAGAGTGAGACCCTGATTCCTAAAAAAATAGAAAACTCGGCTGGGCGCCTGTGGCTCAACCGGCTAAGGCGCCAGCCACGTACACCTAAGGTGGCGGGTTCGAATCCCCAGCCCGGACCCGCCAAACAACAATGACGGCTGCAACCAAAAAAATAGCCGGGCATTGTGGTGGGCGCCTATGGTCCCAGCTGCTTGGGAGGTGGAGGCAGGAGACTCGCTTGAGCCCAGGAGTTGGAGGTTGCTGTGAGCTGTAATGCCATGGCACTCTACCCAGGGGGGACAGCTTGAAGCTCTGTCTCAACAAAAAAAAAAAAAAAAAAAAATAGAAAACTCAGCCAGGCGCCACTGCAAGCGCCTGTAGTCCCAGCAGCTTCTGGAGGCTGAGGCAGTGGGATGCCCACAGCCCTCTGAGTCTGAGGTTGCAGTGAGCTATGATGCCATTGCACTCTGCTCAGGACCTAGGATGGGACTCTGTCTCAACCCCCCCCCCCAAGGGGAACGCCGGAAGCAAAATAAGCGCGGAAATTACATATAAAATTCCACAGGCAGGTGGCACCTGTGGCTCAGTGGGTAGATCTCTGGCCCCGTAGATCCAGGGTGGCAGGTTCAAACCCAGCCCTAGCTGAACTGCAGCAAAAAAAAAAAAAAAATAGCCGGGCATAGCTCGGTGCCTATAGCTCAAGCAGCTAAGGCATGAGCCACATACACCAGAGCTGGCAGGTTCGAATCCAGCCCGGGCCTCCCAAACAACAATGACAACTACAACCTAAAAGTAGCCCAACATTGTGGTGGGAGCTTATAGTCCCAGCTACTTGGGAGGCTGAGGCAAGAAAATGGCTTAAGCCCAGGAACCGGAGGTTGCTGTGAGCTGTGATGCTACAGCGCTCTACCCAGGGCGACAGCTTGAGGCTCTGTCTCAAAAGAAAAGAAAAGCTGAGTGATGTGGAGGATGCTTATAGTCCCATCTACTCCGGAGGCTGAGGCAAGAGAATCGCCTAAGCCCAGGAACTGGAGATTGCTCTGAGCTGTGTGATGCCACGGCACTCTACCGAGGGTGATAAAGTGAGACTCTGTCTACAAAAAAAAAAAAAAAATTCTCGCACCTAATATTATTTTGATTACACTTAAGAGGGCTGTCATTGCCATCACCCTAGCAATATGAGGATAATCATGTTTTAGAAATACCATGTTGGTGATCCTGGGGAGAGCTGTTAGAGTTGGAGAGGCCACACAGGCAGGGAGGCTTATTAGGGCAGCAGTTCTCAACCTGTGGGTTGCGACCCCTTTGTAACAATGAAAATACATCCTGCATATCAGATATTTACATTACGATTCATAACAATAGCAAAATTACAGTTATGAAGTAGCAACGAAAATAATTTTATGATTGGGGGTCACCACAACATGAGGAACTGTATTAAAGGGTCGCGGCATTAGGAGATATTAGGAAGGTTGAGAAACCACTGTATTAGGGGATAGTGCCCCAAGGAGCTAAGCGATAACTGAGGCAAGAACAAAGGCATTAGCAGTGGGTACTGCTGTGACAGATTTGAGTGCCAGGATTCTGCCATGTTTACATCCTTGTCCCATGCCTGGACATTACTGATATTCAGTAATTTTTTTTTTTTTTTTTTTTTGAGACAGAGCCTCAAGCTGTCGCCCTGGGTAGAGTGCTGTAGCGTAACAACTCACAGCAACCTCTAACTCCTGGGCTCAAGTGATTCTCCTGCCTCCGCCTCCCAAGGAGTTGGGACTATAGGCACCCGCCACAATGCCCGGCTATTTTTTGGTTGCAGCAATCATTGTTGTGTGGTGGGCCTGGGCTAGATTCAAACCCACCAAATCGGGCGTATGTGGCTGGCACCTTGGCCGCCTGAGCCACAAGCGCCAAGCCGACTCAGTAATTTTTTTTAAATCAGTTAAGGTAGAATCATGAAGACTTAATGAAAAAATTACCATTGAAGCCATGGAGGAGAGGGAAGCATTTGGAATGGGCCCACAGTCCTTGGCTTGAGTGGCCTTGCATGTTGGTACCATTCATTCCCCAACATAAAAGTTGCAGGAGAAACAGGGAACCCACGTGGCAACATACCTGCTACCTGCAGAATGAGTAACGTCACAGGGAATACTGTCTACTGTGGATATAACAGCCATGTGTCCTGGGGGCTGGGACCTGTGTAGAAAAGAATAGAGAAGAAAAAGCACAAACTTTCCTCCCTCACTCTCGGGTGTGGAGCCAGCATAAGACGGGAGTGTGCACAGGTAACGCTGCTCCCATTGCTTTCCTAGCTGTTTCTCTACGTTCTGGTATCTTCCTCTCTGAGACCTCAGGCCTTCCCATTGCCAATACTACCTTCTCAACCAATGTATAGAGAAGTCAGTAGGGGTAATGTATTCACTCTCCATAAATACCCTAAGCTTTAGAATTACCCATCTCTTCTTGTTTCAGAAATCTTGTTACCACAACTATGTTACCCAGGATATGGCAGGGAACCAGTCTTAAATGCATTCATACTACTAGGTAAAGGACGGGTAGGTCCCTTTAGCAGTAGGTCCCTTAAGTAGTTATTTGAATTTCCAGAAGAGCTGCCCCTTTGCCACTCCACCAGAGTGAGCTCCACGTTGCTGCCTGGAGGGGTGAGGCAGGTAGGGAAGAGTTTTTCTGTTGCTATTCAGGAAAACTAGGTCCTCCCTGAAGCTCTGCTCTGGTGCCAGCTGTCTTCCACTGTTCTATTTTCATGGCTTTTTTGCTTTCTGCATTTCCGAGCTATCTGTTTCCTATAACATCTGAAGTGGCACACTCCTGGCCTCATCAGAAGGTATGGCTGGAATAGGGTGGCCTGCCCAAACTGGAGATGGGAGAGCCCAGAGAACACACTCGGTAGTGATATGTCCTTACTTCCTGAGGTTGGGAGGTTTACCTGCTAACAGCAGGGCTCTCCCTGCCATGTATAATGCATTGTCTTCTTTCATGGCTCCAAAATGTACAATGTGTACCTGGCACTGTGCTAGGACCTTCACATATATCAGCCTTTTTCCTTGCTGCAGTGAGGGAAGTGTTATTATCCTTATCTTACAGATAAGACCCAGAGAGAGAAAATACGTTGCTCAAGCCTTCATAGCTAGGAATTGGAAGAGCTAACCCATAACATTTCTGGCATGGCAGTTTAGACAAAGGTAGCTTTAGGATAGGGAGACGGAGAACCTAGGAAACCCACTGAGACTTCTATTAAAATACACTACTTGGGAGACTGAAGCAGAAGGATTACCTGAGGCAGGGGGCTCAAATCTTCAAATCCAGCCTAGGCAACGTACCAAGAACCCCATCTCTTTTTTTTTGAGACAGAGCATCAGGCTGTCCCCCTGGGTAGAGTGCAATGGCATCACAGCTCACAGCAACCTCCAACTCCTGGGCTCAAGCGAGTCTCCTGCCTCAGCCTCCCAAGTAGCTGGGACCACAGGTGCCTGCCACAATGCCCGGCTATTTTTTGGTTGCAGCCAT
>CAUYTI010027345.1:0-44092 GCA_963575145.1 Galago senegalensis
GGAGGGAGAGGGATTCGAGGGTTCACTTCTGTGGTTCACCTTACAAGGGTACAAGGGAATCTTTCTATGAGTAGAATATGAATGTTTTAACACAATAACTAAGAAAGTTACATGAAGGCTATGTTAACCAGTTTGATGGAAGTGTCTTGGGTTGTGTGTGAAAACACTATACTGTACCCCCAAAGTGCATCAATGTACACAGTTAACATTCAATTAAAAAAAAAAAAGAAAGAAAAATAAAAGGAACAAAAAAAAAAGAAATTTGAAATCATTCCCAAGACATAGTATTAATAAAAAAGAAATAATGCAATAAAATCTAAAGAGTAGTCAGAGAATTGGCAAAGCCAGTAGGATTATTGAAAAGTTATTCTAAGTCTGTGTTTCTAGCTCATTTAAATTTAATTGTGCTTTGAGTGGTTACTGTTAGTTTGAGCAATTTTGCCACTACAGATTGAGGGAAAAAACAATCTCCTGCCAATCATAGACCCTTGACACTAACCACATTTTTATTGTACGTACATGGTTTAAATTAACTGTAGTTACTCAGGATCTATTTTGATCTGTTAGCCTCTCAAATGGGTGTTGGTGCTCGGGTGTGAATCACTCTCATATATGATTTTAAATGGCTAGTCATTCAATTATTGCCCAGGCATTATTTCACTACCTTAGTTGCCTCTGAATACCAAGAAGAGCTTTATGTTGAATATTAGCACAAGCTACAAAAAATTAAATGAATCCAATATGAATAAATAGAAATGTGCATATTAATTTAATTCTAGATAAGATAATAAAAGTTTTATGGCCAAAGCAAACACAAGAAGTTGGGTACATTTCCGTGTTGCCTGAGGCTAATTATTGTGTTTCCCTAATCATCTAAATATGAATTAGGCCATATAGGGGCCAAAGGACAACTTCCCTTTCACCCTCTTAAGGTTTTCAGAAAGTCCCTGACACAGGCAAATTAATAGGAGAAAAGGTAAACACATTTATTCAATCATAGTTTTATATGACATGGGAACCATCAGAATGAAGACCCAAAGGTACAGGTGAAATTGTCTGTCTTTATGCTTAGGTTCAACAAAATGCAGACAGCCACATAGAAATATGATTGAACAAAAAAGGATATGGTCTAATGTGAGTAGACTCAGTAGGGAAACCCAGAAAGGTCTGTCTGTTTAGATTCATCTTGCCTCCTCTATTATAGCATTTCTTCTTTCTGGGTGTGGGCAAGATCATCTCTGGAATAAGAGTCGTATGAACCACAGTCAGACAAAGTAGGTCAGATAATTTTCTTTTGCTTAGTTTTTGTGAAGAAAGGTAGGAAAAAATAAGAGTAAGATTTTTAGGTTTTATGCTTGGCTTTGGGGAAAATGGGTTCTGGTTTCTATGACCCACCTTGGGGAAGAAAGACTCTAGTTTCTAGCTTGGGGGAGAATGAAAGGCCAGAGACAAGAGGGCAGGAAATCAGAGAACACTTTTTGCTTCTGAGGCCTTCCTTTGGGGTGTCATTTCCTGAGCCTCAAAAGCCATTTATTGAGAACCTGTTAGAAGACAAACAAAGTATTAGACACAAACCCAGCAGGAGGAGGATTGTAGCAGATATGAATGGTTGGTATCCTCACTTTTAGTTTATCCACAAAACAGGGAAATGGAAAATAGCCCCCAAAATATTCATGAAAACATTTACAAAGCTTGTAACAACAAATTCTTTATTAATAGATTTAATAAATTTGGGTAATTTTTTTCCATTGTGCTTTACTTAGTATTTTGACATATATCTTCTAATTTGAATCTTAGGAGATCCCATATATTATTATCATTATTATTATTTTTGAGACAGAGTGTCACTCTGTCACCTGTGTAAGGTACCCTGGTGTCAGAGTTCACATCAATGTCAAACACCTGGGCTCAAGAGATCCTCTTGTCTTAGTTACCCAAGTAGCTGGGACTACAGGTACCCACCTCAATGCCCGGCTAGTTTTTCTGTTTTTATCAGAGAAGGGGTCTTACTCTTGCTCAGGCTGGTTTTGAACTCCTGAGCTCAAGCAATCCTCCTGCCTCAGCCTCCCAGAGTGTTAGGATTACAGGTGTGAGCCACCAGGCACAGCTGAGACCATGTACATTATTGAGTCCATTTCAAGACAGCTTCTTGGGCATATGACTTGTGCAATACTCAATGGCCCCAGCTCAGTGTCTTTGGGCTTGACTTAATTTTATAATATTGTTATTTTAAAATTCTTAATATATGAACAAAGGACCTCATATTTTTATTTTGCCACTGGCCCTAAAAATTAAGTAGCTGGTCCTTTTTGCATTTGATAGTCAAGGAAAGACACTAGGCAAAGAAGAGTCATCTTTGACCTCATGAACACACTAGCTGAATTTTCCAGAGGAGAAAAAATAAAGATAAGTTTTTCACTGGTCATGAATAGCAGAGTAGAAATGATGTAATTTGAATGACAAACATGAGAAAAACAAACTAATTTCAGGTAGACAAACCTGTGCTTTGTCTCTGTCAAGAAACCAATTTTGTAGTAGGGAACCAGTGTCCATCTAGATAGAGTAAGGCAAATGTGTCCTTGCCAAAATGCTGACAAAAACTTGCCATGGAAATGGGAAAAGAAAGAGTGGGATTTGGAGCTAACTTGGTCACAGCACTAATAAAAGACCTACAGTCAACCAGATGTCATGCCTATTGTAACGGCCAACCCTCCTTTAATTCACAGGCCCAGTGATGTGGCTTCATTTGTGGGCCCTTTCTTCTGTGCTGTTTCTGACAGCATGAAAACCAAGCTGCTCTGTGCATTTGCAAGGACTGGTGCAGCACTAGTTTCACTCCATAAGCCCCTGAAGCATGGCCTTCCCAAGTATTCGAGACTCTTCCTCCACTCTCATTCTTCACTGTGTCTTTCCAACTGTCTGTATTTTTAGGCCACATACAATTGGAAACTGAAGTGCTCAAGATTAAAGTCTAGCAAACCATGACGCAGGGATAGGATCCATTCCAGATCCTGCTTTTGTAACCCTCAAGCTGAGAATAGTTTTACATTTTTAAAGAGCTGTAAATAAAACAAAACAAGCTATAAAGAAGAATATGCAGCAGAAAGGACGCTACCAAACTATGCAGTCCACAAATCCTAAACTATTTACTGCCTTGACTTTTATTTAAAAAAAACAAACAGCTATTCTCAGATACGTTATATTCTTTGGAGTCTTTTTCTGACCTCAAACAGTTATGAGAGGGATCTTAAGGTAGCATCTTCAAAATTTACCAGCTAGACTCACTACGCACAAGGTCAAGGAGAGCCTTCTGACCTCTGGCCGGTTGCTTGTGCTGGTCTTGGAGTGTGTGGACTATAACCTTCCCTCAGAACAAAACTCAAGTCAGACTTCCTTTCTGACCTTTATTCAACCTTGGATGCCTCTGGTTGGGTCTCAGTCTACATCAGAATCAACAATAAGTAGGAGGTAGCTTGGAACCTCTCCCTTCATCCTATTTTCTTCATTCTCGTCCTCCATGAGTGGTTTATTTATGGGGATCACAAATAAGTCCTTTTTATCATCACTCACCTCTTCTGCAGACTTCTTCCTCCAGGCTGTGAATCTTCACCACACATCACACGGAGACCCTACGAGAGAGGCAATCAATGGAATGCTATGACCTGTGCCCTAGATTCTGACCAACCTAGATGATTGCAGTACCAATGTGGGTGCTGGCCATTGCATACTGCTTAGTGGCAGGTTCTCTTACTAGGCGCAGATGGAGCTCATCAAACTCAGAATCCTGGCCACTCCCAAACCTTCCCTGCTGCTTCTGTTACTAACAGATCCGTACTGGGCCATGGTTGTTCTGGGTCAACAGCCAAACCATCTTAGCTTACCCCAACATTTTGGTCCAGAATATTGAAGAATTGGCCTACTGCATTGCAGCTCTGAAGAAGGCTAGCTGGAAACATGCCCAATTTCAGCAGAGAAGAGACTTTTACTCCACTTAAAATAGAATTTTTGGAGTGATTTCCTTCAATAAAAACCTGCATTAAATTCTTTCTCTTCTACTACTTTTATAATTATGGATGGAAAGGAAAGGAGAGATGTGAACAATTCAGAAATGGGCAGGTAATACAGCTGGAAATACTCAAGAGCAAAAATGTAAACTATTAAGTAAGATGCTCTTCACATATTTTCTTAGTCTTGTTAAAGTTGCCTGAGCCAACTGTTCTTTCTTTTTCTTTTTTCCTCTTTCCTGACACTTAGGATGTTCTTGTGCAAGAATAATTTATAGAGAGATAAATTTGTACTGGTTCTTCTTCTCTTTTTTCATTCCCTCACTGCAGGTCAGAGGACATTCCCTTAGTCACAGGAGTTTATAGAATAGAAAACAGAAGCCACTCAAAGTTAAAATCTTTTTCCAGGCTTTTATAAAAATTTTTATTATGTTAGTGTGTGCCTTGAAGGGCGGATAGAAAAAAGAAAAAAGAGATTTTCCTAAGGCCAAAAAGACATTGGAGATTGTGAAAGTAAGAAAATAAGCCAGAGGGACCGGACTGCTTTAGGACTTGGTATCGATATCTTAGGGAATAGACCAGAACTGACTCAAGGATATTCAATGTTTCTGGGGATGTGGGAGCCCAGGCACAGGGATTTTACATGTTCCATTATTGCCTTTTCTCCAAGCTGAGCACCAAAGCAGCAAAGTTATGTCCAATGGTCCAATGGACACTGATACAAAGGGCATCTCATCAGCACTTGGATGGGTCACAATAACCAATGGTCCCATGGATATGCCCAATTCCATAACACTGAAGAATCTCTAGGAATGTTGTGCAACTGTGAACAAGCAACCTAAAAAATGCTTAATATTATTTTTTTCCACCAGCTGATGGTATAGAAACTTGATGTTAGAATCTTCTTGATTTAAAAACAATGGGTAAATGGACTCCCATGAACATCTGTATCCGTAGGCTACAATCTAAGCAGGTCACATTTTTCTTCCTATATATAATCAGGATGAATAATTAAACCTCTTAGAAGGGCACAGGACCCTGTGATCTTTGTTAGTAACCCTTGAACACAGAAAATGCTTTTATGCTTCTGTGGCTTTGGGAATTTATTGTCCATGATGGCTCATCAAGAAAACTGCAGTTTGGAGCCTGGCTCTTAATGAGTCTTTCCTACCAACCTCACACTCTTAATGCTCCAGGCTGCCAAATATTCTTCCAAATAAAATGTGTATTGGGAAGAAGAGGCAAATGGTCTCCATCCAAATTGATGTCTGTAGGATGTGTAAAGGGAAAAGTCCGCTTTTCATACATCAGAGAATTCCACCCTTCAGAGTTATGAAGCTGAGGCCCCCTTGGCTCACTGATGCTTACAACCCATCTAAGTCTGCAGTTGATCTAAATGCTGAATACTGAAACAAGCCTAGGCTGCAGGAGCCCTCCTGAGATCATCCTGTTGGTCTCCATGCCTCAAGCAGATTAGCACCTGGACCTTGTAACTCACAAGGTCTATTTTTAAACAATGCTAAGAAGCAGCTGTTATGTAACTTCACTTTGGTAACCTGATTTAGTGTTTACCAAGCTGTCCCTATATCTAACCTTAACAAAATCTGATATAATAAGAATAGAAAAAATGAACTAAAGCAACCCCCCCACAAAAAAACTTGCTGTAACTTATTCTCAGTTTTTCTGTTTGTTTTTGTTCCTTTTTACCTTCAATCAAGGAAACAGCATATATTAAATTATCCATTGGTCAACGTTAGACCTCTCGTTCATGCTTGTGAACATTCATTCATTGGTATTAAATCCATATTATCTTTCTAACACTTACGTGTTGCTGGATTCTTCATTTATTCTATTTATTTGCTGCTTTGTGTTCTTCTACTCCCATCCCTACCTCCATTTGATAGAAGAATTCAGAAGACAGGGACATTATCATCTTAGTTCGTGGCTATAGATCATATTGCTAGATTATCAATAAGAACGCAGCAGGTGTTGCAGGTATGGAAAAATAAAAGAAAAGAAAAATTAAATAACAAGTTGATAAATTTAGCCAGGATTATTAGGTATCTACAGCGTACAAATCATGTTTGGAATACAAAGATGGCTTATGTGCCACCCCTAAGTAGAGGAAATATGCCAAAAATTACAGCATGATTTGGTATATTCTAATAGACATAGTTTTAAAAATTCCATATTATTCAATTTGTACTGTTTTTCTTACAGTCATTGCTTTGAGACTCAGTTCCAGCGTTTGTTAACAAACACAGAAGCATAAACCCTCAATCTCATAAGAAATGACATGTTTTGATTTTGGTTTCACAGTTTCTGGCAAGATTTCTATAAGAGTTGTTCAGAAAGAAAAGGTTTCATCTGGGACAATCTACACTAAGTCATCTTCCTTTTGAAAAAGAGAGAAAAGTATAGCTTAGTCGACCAAATCACCAGGAAACCCACAGCCTCAGGACCTTCCCATGGGTGTACTTACTTTAAAGTAATCCTGGACACCTGGAGTGTATTTTATAAATAAGCACAACTTAATCATTCAAATGATGGTTATGAGCTCCATCTAGATCCTACTTAATGTTTTTTTGAGGCAGAGTCTCACTTTGTTGCCCTTGGTAGGGTGTTATGGCATCATAACTTACAGCAACCTCAAACTCTTGGGCTGGAGTGATCCTCTTGCCTCAGCCTCCCAAATAGCTGGGACTACAGGTGTCCACCACAACACTCAGCTAGTTTTTTTTTTTTGTTTGTTTGTTTGTTTGTTTATGTTTAGCAGAGATAGATTTTGCTCTTACACAGGCTGGTCTCAAATGCCTGAGCTCAAGCAATCCACGGCCTCCCAGAGTGCTATTATTACAGGCATGAGCCACCATGACCAATATCACATTCTACTTAACTTTCAAAAGTGATACTCCAAAGATAATTTGGAACTCAAATTCCAGGGAGCACTGTTAATTTATTCCAGAGTTGAAAATATTTTATTTCATAGCAGCATCTACACTGAATGCATGTATACAACAATGCCAGGTTAAAAGGGGCTAACACTTGATGCAAGCTGAAGCTATCTATGACATTTGTCTCTTGGTTGCTATGACAGTAACCCTAGTGAAAACTCACACCAATTTTAAGGAAATGCTAAACATTCTCCCCAGGCATATATGAATGGTACATCCTGAAACATGGAAACTGCATAGAGGCTTGTTGAGCATTCTGGTCATAGGGAGGTCAGCACTGTAGTCAGCGTAGGGTTTCCATCAAAAGGTAAATCAATAATGGAATGGGATTGTCCATGCCCCCGCTAGGAAAGCAGAACAGTGAGGGAAGCTAATCGTTTTTGATCTTCCTCTTATAGGAGGTTTGATGTTTAAAGTTTCATCCTTTTAAATTATTTTCTTAAAGTAAATCTTTAGAGTAGGCTTCTGATTCTTGCACTTTGAGTAGGCTATTTTGATTGATCCATCTTCGAACATGGGTAAATAAAATAATGAGTTGTTGGTACTCTGACCTGTATGCTTTCAAGTGGCCAGGAAAATAAATACCTTGCACAGCACTGTAAAGAGTAAAAACAATATACTTCCATTTCTGTCATACTTTACCAATGGCTACTCCTTAGCAATTGTGTGATACAGTTATATGAACTTTCTGGTCATTTCTTTTTTTTTTCCCCCTATCAAATCATAGCTGTGTATATTAATGCAATCATGGGGTACAATGTGCTAGTTTTATATAGAATTTGACATATTTTCATCAAACTGGTTAACATAGCTTTTATAGCATTTTCTTAGTTATTGTGTTAAGACATTTATATTCTACATTTAGCAAATTTCACATGTACCCTTGTAAGATGCACTGCAGTTAATACCATTTGATTCAATTGATGCAGAACAAGCTTTTGATGATATCCAGCATCCTTTCATGATCAGAACACTTAAGAAAATGCGTATAGAAGGGGCATTCCTTAAACTGATAGAGGCCATCTACAGCAAACCCACAGTATCATACTGAATGGAGTTAAATTGGAGTCATTCCTTTTTCTTCATATATGTATTCATGATTCAGGTGCACTGAAGGGTCATTGCATATCCCATGCCCTTCATCAATTATTTCTTTCAAGCCCAAGGCTACAAAGGGGAGATTCAAAGTTTTTTCTCTTTTATTGATTTTTTTTATCTTGTGTTGGCTAAGGAAATTTATTCATGTTTGATATATATACACTAAACTTATTAACATGCATGTAAAATCCATTTAAGGTCTTCTCTTCATTTTAACTATGTTTTTCATCTTTCTTCTAAAATGTGTCCATAGCCATCCATTTCATAATCCAGTCTTTCCTCTCACTTAGCCTCTGTCTCACATATGCCTGGACTTTTAGGTCTCTTGAGTATTTCTCCTAGGAATCCTTTTTCTCTCTAAATTATGTCATCCCTTGAATTCTTCCTTAATGCCCAAATACAAAGCTAAGTTAATAAGCGTCATCTGTGACCCTCACCTGGAGATTATAAATCAGTGGGCTTGAGTACAAACCTATTAAATTTAATTTGTATAGGTTTTATATGAAATCGAGATACATGGCTAAGACTGGGAACCACTGCTCTTTCTTTTACTTGAAATCTTGTATATTATCATGGTTTTCTTACAAGTGAATTTATTATTTGAGATTCTCAAATGCATGTCTTTAAGCCTGATTCCTCATCAGAGTACCAGCATTCATTTTCAAGAGCATTCTGGGCCTATTCATGTGACTATGTTACAGCTCTTTAAATAATATGTTTGTGTCAAAAAAGACAAATACCGTGCTACCTGTTGTACACACATTGCCTCATTTAGTCATTGCAATACCCCCACAAAGTTGATGTTTATTAGTTAATTAGAAAACTCTAACACAAAGAGGCTGCATGATTCATCTTACATGATAAAATCTCAGAGGAGCCAGGTGACTTGACATAATGATTTTTCTTTTTCCATTAAACAACACTATTTTTAGACACAAGTATAAAATTGATTTTGGATTTTTCCATCCTTCGGAAGGACTTCTCTTCTTAAATTCCATTTTTCTATGCACATATAATTTTTGCAGAGTAAGAATTGTACTATATGTTAGCACATGTAATACTATTATTACAGATGAGAAAATTAGACTCAAAGAGGTTGAGTGTCACTTCCATTGCAATGAGGTATGTAATGGCAGAGCTGGGATTGGCCTGAATTCTCAGCTAGTTTTCTAGTTTTCTCAATCATAAGGCTACATCAAATAGAAAATAAGGCTCTCCCTTGCTATTAGACCCAATAATGAGTGAGTCTATGGATTGCAATGTCTAGGGTGTAGCTATGTTCTCAATGTCTCTCCCCAAAGTTCATATATTGAAATCTTAGCCTCTAAGGTGATGCTAGCAGTATGTGGAGCTTTTGAGAGAGTATCAGGTCATGGGAATGGAGTCTTCATAAATGAGATTACTGAAAAAAATTTTTTTAAAAAAGGGATTAGTGCTCTTGGAGAGGAGGCCTGAGAGACCTTCTTTCTATTTGCCAGACCTAGAAGCATCTGGTGTCATGATCATAAACTTCCAGCCTCCAGAGCTGTGAAAAATGAATTTCTGTTGCTCATAACCTATCCAGGTTATGATGCTTTGTTATAGAAGAAGACTGGAAAGACTAAAGTAGAAAAGATGCTGAGAAGTGGGGGTGCTGCTGTAAACAAAGATCTAATGATGCAGAAGTGGTTTTAGAGATGAATAACAAGTAGATGCCAGAAGAGTTTTGAGGTGCATGATACAAAAGGCCCACATCACCACAAAAAGACCATTCAGGGCCATTCTGTGAGGCCTCAGAGGAAGAGAGAAGAGCTGTAGAGAAAAATGTAGTTCTTTGAGAGAATTCCTGTGTAATCCTGAATGGAATGTTGGGGAAATTAGGTGGTAAGGAAATTTTGACAAAGTCTCAGATGATAATAAAGGACATGTTTTTAGACAATGGAGGAAAGCTTATCGTTGCTATAAAATACCAAGGAATCTTGGCTGAATTGTGTTTGTGTTCTAGTGTTTTGTGAAAGGTAGAGCTCGAAAGAAACGAAATTGACTGACAAAATACCTAAGCAAAGATAGGAAGGTCTGGCTTGGCTTCTCTTTACTGCTTCTAGTAAATTATATGAAGAAAAAAATGATTCAAAGACAAAATTGTTATTCAAAAGTGAAAGAGAACTTAAAGTTTCAAAACATTCTTAGATTTTCTATGTCAAAAAGAATGAGACAGCCTGTCCAGGAGAGAAGACAAAGGGCGCTGGCAAACAATGATTTGAGAAGCTTAGTCAGATATCTAAAAAGAAGCCAGGATTCTTTGTCCAAGGAAATAGGAGAAGAATCCCCCAGAAACTCAGATATCATCAGAGTTGCCCTCACAGGCCCACAGTACAAGTGCCCCAGTGAATGCAGGGTCACTATAGAGAGGGCTCCCAGCAGGGCAGTGTCCAGCAGAGCCATGTGGCAGGGCCACCCTCCAAAATCCAGTAAAGCCACTGGTGTGCAATTTCTGCCTGCAGGAAACTTGGGGGCATAACCCAGGCATAGAGCCTTTGGAGATGGGGCCACCAAGGAGAACTACCTGAAGGATGGGACCCAGACCCAATCCTTGACAAGAAACGTTATAGTTCTACAGTTCCAATGTGTCCAGAAGGTGGAATCCCATCCCCACTGTGTTCAGAAGTTGGCACTAAAACCCCAGTGGGCCTGGAGGGCAGAGCACCAAGCCAAAGGGAATTATTTTCAAGCCTTGAAGTCTAATGTCATTTGCCTTTTTGGGTTTTAGACTTGCTTTGGGTCTAACATTCCTTTTTTCTTTCCTATTTCTCTCTTTTAAAATGGAAATGTTTATCTTATGTGTATCCCATCACTGTATTTTAAAAACACATAAATTTTTTGGTTTTATTGGTTCACAGTTGGACAGAAAATTTTCCTTAGAATGATTTGTACCTTGATTCTTACCTTTATCTAATTTAGGTAATATTTCTAAGAGACTTTGGGATTTAGAGTTTTGAGTTGGTACTGGAATGAATTAAGACTTTAGGGGTTGTTGGGATTAAGTGGGATGAAATAGATGCTTTTGGAAAGTGAAAACAACATAAATGTTGGTAGACCGGGTACAAATGCTATTATCTGAATGTTTATGTTTCCCCAAAATTTATATGTTGAAATCCTAGCTGCTAAGATAATGGTGGGGCCTCTGGGAAAATATTAGGTCAGGAGGGCAGAGACTTTGTAAATAGGATTAGTGCCCTGATAAAAGAGAGCTGCCTAGCCTCACCTCTCCTATGCGAGCCATGTAAGGACATAGTGTAAAGGCAGCTATATATTAACTAGGAAACAAGCCCTCACCAAACACCAAGGTCTATAAGTTCCTTGACCTTGGACTTCCCAGGCTTCAGAGCTATGAGCAATACATTTCTGCTATTTATAAACTCCCCAGTCTAAAATATTTTGTTATAGCTAACAGACTATAGTAGACACCCTACCTAACTCTGAAAGAAAAGTGTTTAAAAGACCTTACCGTTTTTTCAGGATGAGTCTATCTACATTTGAGGAAAAAACAGCACATGGGGAATTAAAACACAGCATAACATTCACGCAATTCGTAAGAGCCTGAGAATGTGTAAGGACTAGGGAGAGACCAAAAAATGAGCTGGAGAAATTTTTCATAATTAAAATATTCTAGTATAATTATGTAAGTAGTTAAATAATCATTGCAATACCTTCCAAATAGAAATGTCAAGAAAGATACAAAATAGGCTCAGCACCCATCAGCAGTTAGGGCACCAGCCACATACACCAGGGCTGGTGGGTTTGAACCTGGCCTAGGCCCATTAAAACAACAATTACAACAACAACAACAAAAATAGCCAGGCCTGTAATCCCAGCTACTTGGGAGGATGAGGCAAGAGAATCTCTTAAGCCCAAGGGTTTGAGGTTGCTATGAGCTGTGACACCACAGCACTCTAATGAGGGCAACATAATGAGACTATGTCTCAGGAAAAAATAAAAGAAAGATGCAAAATAAATATTATCATAGCAGCACTAATAATGGCATTTGGAATACTTTAATGAAGTTCATGATTCTGTCCAGGTTTGACTCTTGAAGAAAGAATATAGTGAGGATTAGTAGGTGGATATATGTCAGTTAGATGAAGAATTAACTTTTAATGAAAATTAACAATAACCATTTGTTAGATTAATGCTCATCTAGAAGTTTACACTGCAAAGAAATCAGGCTATTTTAGCAAGTTTTTAAGCGCTAATTTGTAAAATGACTTTAGATCCTAAACCATGAGTGAAATTGTCTAGCCCTAGAATCTTAGCATGCCATAGCATTCCCCTCACCTCCCAAATTCCCATGTTTGTTTTCTTATAAATCTGGAATTACTCCAAAATGTAAAAAATAAAATAAAAATTATGATGTTTGGCTTGGCGCCTGCAGCTCAAGTGGCTAAGACACATACACCTAAGGTGGCGGGTTCAAATCCCCAGCCCGGGCCCGCCAAACAACAATGATGGCTGCAACCAAAAAATGGCTAGGCATTGTGGTGGGCGCCTGTAGTCCCAGCTACTTGGGAGGCTGA
This sequence comes from Galago senegalensis, assembly GCA_963575145.1. Taxonomy (NCBI): domain Eukaryota; kingdom Metazoa; phylum Chordata; class Mammalia; order Primates; family Galagidae; genus Galago; species Galago senegalensis. The sequence goes on from CAUYTI010027345.1 coordinate 12,610, forward strand.
GGAAGGAGACTCGCTTGAGCCCCGGAGTTGGAGGTTGCTGTGAGCGTGATGCCATGGCACTTTACCCAGGAGGATAGCTTGAGGCTCCGTCTCAAAAAAAAAAAAAATTATTATGGTTTTGTCCATTGGTTAAACATCATTTCTTAAATAAAGATAAACAAGGTGAAAGAAAAAAAGGAATAGTTTCTTTTCTTTCTTCCTGTTTTGCAAATAATCTTGAAATGAGTTATTTCTGAGGAAATGTAATTATTTTATATCTAAAAACTTAATCATTTAATTTCATCCTTATTAATGTTGTTTCACCTATTGATATTTTAAGTAGATTGAGGGTTTCTTTGTGTTGTAATTGCTACTTTTCAGAACATTTAGAATTTGAATGTTGAATGGTTAGCAGGAAGGAAAGAACTGAATTTATTCAAAGAAAAATATAGAGGGGTAAAGGAGGAATGAGATATTTCAAAGGCAAATAGAAAAGAACATTTACTACCAGATGGAAAAAATTCTATAAGAAAAGGGAATACACAGAAGAAAATAAATGCTAACAGTATTTGTTAGTAGGTCATACTTTTAAGGCCAGAGGTCATGACTTCCATTTTTTTTTTGAGATGGGGTCTCACTCTGTCACATAGGTGATAGTACATTGGTGCTAACATAGCTCATCACACCCTCAAAGTCCTGGGCTCAAGAGATATCCCTGCCTCAGCCTCCTGAGGATCTGGGACTACAGGTTTGAGCTATTATTCCTGAATGAGCTATTATTCCTTTTTCTTTGCATTCCCAGAAGGCTGTTGTGCTCAGCAGATACTAGATGCTCGGTAATACTGGTTGAAATTTTTTTTCAGGTACAAAATATTTTATATTTTATGCTCAAAACTTTTAATAACATCTTAATATTGCTATATATGTGAAAATAACTAAATATAACAAAAATATTTACTATGGGTTCAGTGGTAACTGACATCAAGCACCCAGTGAAGGGGCCATTGTTAGCACTTTTGTCAGATAAAGAAATTAAGGAACCAAGAGATTTGGTAACTTAGCTAAAGCCAATAACTAGTTAACTGGAAAAACATAAGGTGCCTTTTTTCAAAACTGTGCTCTTACTTTGCAAATTTTATTTTTGAATAATTTTTCATAAAGGTCCTTTTTAATAAAGGTCCCATTTTTCTTATCTTAGCATCCTAGGACCATATATCTCAGTCTGAGGATTCCTCAGGCATGTATAATGGAGAATGAGACCCATGCAAGACTCATCGCTGGATTCCTGTTGCTGAAACTTCCAGTTACACACTGTTCCATCATTATCTCTTAGCACAATTTGCATCTGCCAATACATTTTCTTCTTAACCCTCTTCCTTTTAAAGTCTCCACTGACTGCCCATTCTTATATTTGTAAAACTCTTGAACTCATTATTGCCATTCACTAAACATATATTTATGAAAAATGTGCTGAGCTTCCAAAATGAAGTCCTTGGTGAGGACAGAATCAGGACACAGTATCACATTGCTTCAATCTAGTGAGAGACAGTTGTTGGATGATTGCAGGTTGGCCAGTTAGATAAATGGCATGTATCCAACAGTACCAAACCATTTTACCTGTTTCAAGATGAGACACAAAGGAATATGAAAATGCAGTTTCTTGCCATTGTGATTCAGCCCACTTAATTCTAAAACTTAGTGTTGCCTAGGTCCCTATTGCTCAAGAACCAAAACTACAGAGGTGTGTGAGGAAAACACAATAGCTCCTGAAGGTGACATCTATCATTTTTCTTTACAAATGATGAGTTTACTTGCTCTGGCCTCAATTCAGAAGAATGTCTTGTTTGAACATTAGAACTATTTCCAAGTCAGATGCCACTATGCTTTTGTTTGAAATAAATGAATAGAGGTCATGGATGTTCACCTAAATTTTAAGACAAATGATTTATCATAAAGTCAGAATTCTGAAGTTTCTATGTCCTACATATACTTAGGTCTGACATTAAATTCATGAATCATCCTAGAAAAAATTCTACATACCTCACTGCTGAGTATTACTACAATCCCCTTAGAAGTACTCCCCTTGGGAGTCTATGCACCAACACTCACAAAATGATCATCAGAGCTGTCATCTTACAAAGTCTAACAATTAAGTTTGCAAACTGACCACCATGTGATAGAGGCACTGTGTAAACAACTTGGTAAGGTTTGAAACCTTCATATATCAGTGTCTCACAGCTAAATTTGTGCCAATGTGTGGCAGTGTCTTGCCAAGTAGCATTAATTATTGTTGTTGTGTGTTTTTGTGTGCCATGTGACAATAGCTCTAATGGCCATTCCAGAAAAAGAGTTCCATAATTTCTTTTAAGGGTGGACTATGCACCGGTATTGGTGCATAGTATCCCAAGGGGAGTACTTTATACGTGATCATCATGATATTCAGCAATGAGGTATGTAGCACTTTTTCTAGAATGAGTTTATGCAAACTTAACTGTCAGGCAGTATTTGCTTCATATGTAACTATATTTGTAAAAATTCCTTGCCAGTCCCAACAAACATTATGAAGGACTAGTCACAAATGGCATTACTCAACTTTCCCAAGGCAAAACATATCCCTGTCTCCATCTGTTCTATTACTCTTTCCTCTAGTTTGTCCTAAGTTTCTTAAACTACAATTATCTTTCCTAATTGCCTTGAAAGTAACAGGAGAAAGGTCAATTAGCACTGTCTGTACAAAATAGGAAAGTGTTGCTTGGTTTCTATTCTCTGCATCCTCATTTGATTCTCTAAATGTGTTGTGAGACTTAGCAGGGAATTAACTGATTAACTGGGCACAATTAGAATACTCTAATCAAATAATGAAATGATCAGCTCTGTCTTATTTCAAAAGAGCCACTTATTACCTGGACAAAGTATAATCGAGCCTGTTGCTAAATTTACCTATCCTGCATTTTTTCCTAAGGCTTTCCACTATCGCTATGTCTTGACTGTACTAAAAGAAATATTACCTTCCTATTGAAAATGGGCTCAGTCGATTTCAAAGTAGGAATTTGTAGATAGCCTGCCCACTCAATACTTGGTACAATCCCTTCTGAAATGGTTTATTTTGCATGTCTGTTAAGACCATGAGTATACAGAATAGGGTATGGGGTGCTGAGAAAATACAATACGGGCTGCCAAGATATTTTACCTCGAGTGCTACTGTATGACAAGAGAAAGTAATGTAGACAGAATACTGATATACAGTAACACAGCCAAATCCGACTTGATACCATATACCGCACAGAAAGTATAACAGGTGTAACTGGGCCCAGGAATGGCTCACTAGTATTAAGACTTAGGTGGGCCCCTCTCTGCTTCCTGAAGATTGCCACCTTGCAGAATGCAATGAATATTTGTTGAACTGAAATAAAATTCCTGTAATGAATTATGTTTAACCAGTTTTTGTGTATCTTGCTTTAACCAAATTCCTCCCCACCTTTTCTTTTCTTGTTTTTTGCTTAGTTTTTGTGAGTAGAGGTATGAAACTCATAGATTAGAAGAATGACATAGTTTCAGTGCACATAAATTTGAGGTGTTTTCATGATTTTCTTATGGATATGGTGTGATCTCACAGCACAGAGAAGGCAGCACACAGGTCAATGAATGAATGAATGAATGTTGACTGAATATATTAAAATGTAAGGGAGTCAAAATTTTTCTTCCACACTCCTAGGGTTTTTCTGTGGGCCTGAGAATTAAACTGACATGAAACAGATTAACCAGAGAGAAGAATGCTAATTTAACATACATTTTATATGGACTGGAAGCTCTCAGAAGGAAATGAAGACCAAATGAAGTGCTGAAACTTAAGTGCTTTTTTATCTTAGGTTAAGCTAAAGAAGATAATTGTGGAAAAGTAATTAAATTACGTGAGGAGGCTAAAGGAAGATAAGACTTGTTTTGAAAAGGTCTGTTTGCACAGAATTCTCTCAGCTGTGACTGCTTGTGGAAGAACATTCCTTTTCTTTTGGTAAAGGGATGGTATCTTTCATGTCAAAGTTTTAAACCATCTGTTTTTAGGAAGAAAAGGGGAGATTAGAATGCCCTTCCCATATCTGATGTTTTTCAAGAGTCTTTGGCTAAAAATAATCCTTATATCAAACTGGCATATTTTGGGGGGCTTCTTCTACCACCCTTTAAAAAATAATGTCGATTACACAGGTAAGGATGAAGGAAGTTCCTAAGGGTTAACTTCCAGAACTCCATCATCAGGCCTTTCTAGTTCAACATCACCCAATGCTCATTAAGTGGGAAAATAGCATGAATCTGGAAGAGATACAAACTGGTTGGAACAAAAATTCAAAATAGATCATCTGAGCATGGTGGCTCACACCTTAATCCTAGCACTTTGAGAGTACTGAGGCGGGTAGATTGCTAGAGCTCAGGAGTTTGAGATCAGCCTGAGCTAGAGTGAGACCTTATCTCTACTACAAATAGAAAAATTAGTCAGGCATTGTGGCAGGCAATCTATAGCCTCAGCTACTTGGGAGGCTTAGGAAGGAGGATCACTTGAGCCCAGGAGTTTGAAGTTGCTGTGAGCTAGGCTAAGCCTTGGCACTCTAACCTAGGCACCAGCAAGAGACTCTGCCTCAAAAAAAAAAAAAAGAAAGAAAGAAAGTAAAAAAAGAAAGAAAGAAAGAAAGAAAGAAAGAAAGAAAGAAAGAAAGAAAAGCTAGAATTGAGATGAATAAAACAAATAAAATGATATAACATTTAAATCAGGAAAGATAAAAGAAACAAGAGATGAAATTCTCAGAGAAGCATAGTAAAAACAGTAACAGCCACTATCAGCAAGTAATACAAAAGTAATACAAATGTATGAATCCAAGTAACTACGTGATGAGGTGGGTATAGATTTTAGATTTCTACATTTTATGTATACTGGATACCCAGCTATAGAAAATGACATGGAGAAAAGCATTTTCTTGATATAGAGTTTATAACATTACGTAGCAAATTAAAAACATACTTTTCTAAAAAACATTGTTACTGCCTAATAAAAATACTACTAAAAAAGACATTCCTATTTATTTTCCATTTGCTTTAGTGAACTTGTTTAGTTTAAAACATCTAGCATACTAAAATATGCCTCTCATAAAGTAAGTTTTTCCATGTCTCAAAATTTTAAAAAGGCCTGCTACTTGAGCTGAGGACACTTATGTACCAATTCTACTCTTAGGCAAGATGGTGTGTGTGTGTTTACCTGAAACTCGCAGTTTGTTGAGAATTGTGAAATTAAATCTGGTATCTAGAAACCATGCTGCTTCCCTGTTCAGAGTGGGAGGCATCATTAGTGAATCTTGTTTGGGGAGATGTTAATCTCTCTGCCTCTCAGTCACGATCACAGCAATTGTGGGTTGTTTTTATTCAGTTTACTTTTTTATTAGAGGCAAAATGGCAGGGGGGATTTTCTGATTATCAACAAAAACTACCAAAAGTCTCTAGTTTAAATATCTTTCCTTTTTCCTTTTATTTCTTAAATGAAATAAATCCCCTACGGGAAAACGCTGGATCCTTGGTCATAAATCATGCCTTTCTCTTCCAGGAGCAACTCTGTGTGAAGATGTAGCCAAATTTCACTCCGAACCCTCTGCGCTTACCAGTGGTGGTGGTGACATTTTCTCCTGGAGGAAATTAAATTGGCCTTCACCTAGCCCTTCAAAATGATGAGCTTTGCCTCTCAGCAACTGGTTGTCCTGGAAGAGCTCCTTCCTTGAGATAAGGTGATGCATCAATGTGACATACAGAATGGGTTTTCAAAGAGCTGTCTTCCCAACTGTACAGGGTAGCTTTCTGCGGCTGGCCGGGGCCTCAGAGTCTGTATGGAGAGGGCACAGACAGTAGCCTTAAGAGCAGGGGGCTGTTTCCACAGGTGCTTTGTTGACTGAGACAAGCTCTAAATTAAAGCTTTCTTCATTGCAATAGCTGTGCCAGAGAGTTGTGCCTGTGAGGAGAGATACATCTATGCAGCCCTGGAAGCTCGTCCTCCTGGGTTCGACAGGCTCAGCATGTCTGAGCTACAGCAGCAGATAGGCTGGGACTAGCAACAGAGTTCCAGAAATTTCTTCTTACTAATGAGGCCACGTCCTTAGCTAGAAAATTATCATTGTTACAGAGTCAAAGAGATGCATTCCATCACCCCAGTTCCCTGTAAATCTGAGGAGCACGAAGGGGAAGGAGTCCTCTGTCCAGCTCCACCGTGCTCGGCCTGAGCACATCTTCGTGAAGAATAATGAGACCTCGGGGGAACTTGCATAATGCGTTTCTGCTTCTAGGTTTTTCCTAACAATAAATTCTGTTTTATATTTACACTCCACTTCACGACAGTATGCTGTGTGTGTCCATGCCCATCTCACAGTACACAACAGCTTGACTTTCTGAGCACTATAAACTCATTCCACTGGTTGGCTTTTCCAGCCTCCTGAAGGTAAGCAATGGACAGAAATATCTCAGATCCCTTAGCAGGCTCAGCAAGTAATGTCTACTTCAGAGCATTCAGTGTGAACGTTCTTTCTCATGATCTGTTATGATCATACGTTTTTCCCATTTCCTAAGTGGAGGAATGGAAGAAAAAACCATTAACTAAGACTGAGGATTGGCAGAGGACTAAGATGGAGGAAGAAGATGAAAAGAAGCTCGTTAATTGTTACAAAAATACCCTTAGATACAAGGAATAAGTAATAGAATTCAACAGTCCAGTAGGGGAATTATACTTAGCAATAACTTATGGTATATTTCAAAATGGCTAGGCGAGAAGCATTCCAATGTTTCCAACACACAGAAAGACAAATGTTGGAGGTGATAGATATCCCAGTTACCCTGACTTGGTCATTACTCATTGCATACAGGTATCAAAACACGTCTCCCCAAGATATGCATATGTATAACTATTCTATCTCAAAAAAGTTTTCATAAACAAAATGAAGGGAATTACCCTGGTTTCCTTTCCTCTCTAGTGCTGAAAAAGGATACAAAATACACCAAAAAATCTGATACTATGATAAACAAAACCAAAGTCATGGCTTATAGCATTACTAACTGTGCCCCATCCACCTGATGCATGACTCTATATATATTTACTACATATTGGATATATTATTCACAGACACACACACATACAATTTTTTATTTGTGCCCTTGATTTTTCCCCCCCTCTGGTGTTCACAGTTCAGCCTCTTGCATGAAATCTTGTTTCCATTGGTACCTGACTATTTCTAAGGCAGATTTCAAATTGGTGAAGGAAATTGATGACATGAATCATGACCAAAATATGGAGATTGTGGCTGGGAATTTAGGTCCTCTCTGCAGATATTTCATTATGATTTATTCTGAACATACATATGGATTCTTATTATTTAAGATAAGATTTTATTTTCTTTTTATTTCTTTCTTTTGTTTTTAGTTTCTTTTCGAGCTCTCTTGTTGCAAAGATAAACTGATGCTTTGTAAATCAACCCAGAATTACCTACTCTCCTCGTCATTTCATGAGTCTGAGAAAAAATACCATAGTGTTAACTAAAGACAGTGCCAGAAAATTCATCTTTATTTTGTATACTCAAAGTCAGTTTTCCACCAAAAATATACATAAACACATATAATATGTAGAGAAACTATTATAGTTAAGTACATGGGAAAAATTCTATATATTTATTTAATTTTAGTTTCTTAAGTATTCATTTTATAAGTAAATTTTCTTTTGAAAATGTAATGTTGGCACCATTATCTGACCACTGATTTCTGAATGGCTTTTCATATTTTTTTCAAACTGGAAAAAAAAGAGTGCTGTAAATATAGAAAGCTTTATTTTTATTCTTGACATCAAGTTTGTATTGAAGAATCTAATGAAGTTCAATTTGTAGTTGACCAGTGTTAGCTAATATGTGTAGAAGACTGACATGTGTCTTTAATTTGAATAAACTTAATGGGAGACAATGAAAGAGACAGAGAGAGGGCAAAACATTGGAGAAAGCTGGGTGGCAAAATCTGAGTTTAACTAATGTTTGTAAAAGTGGAGATCATTTAAATTCTTGAATAATTTTTCTGCTTATCCAAATGTTTTCCAAATCGACCACAATTTAAATAGGTATACTTCAGTTAGAGAAAGCAGTTGATGTGCTGGATCTAGTTTATAGTGTGAAATGGAACAAGTAAATATGTAAAGTTTTGTGTTGGAGAATTTTCCTTGAGAATAGAATGATAAAGGGAGGCTCGATGCCTGTGGCTCAAGTGGCTAAGACGCCAGCGACATACACCTGAGCTGGCAGGTTTGAATCCAGCCTGGGCCCACCAATGACGGCTGCAACTGAAAAATATCTGGGTGTTGTAGGGGGTGCCTGTAGTCCCAGCTACTTAGCAGGCAGAGGCAGGAGAATTGCTCGAGCCCAGGATTTGGAGGTCGCTCTGAGCCATGATGACACAGCACTCTACCCAGGGCGACAGCTTGAGTCTCTGTCTCAAAAAAAAAAAAAAAAAAAAATGATAAAGAGCATACAGGACAGATTTCCTCATGGTCTTTCTTGCTGTGGATTTTAACTAGACACTGGTTTTTTTTTTGACTGATCTGCGTCCCATTAACAGGGTACTATATTTTTTAGTGTTCATAGTTTCCATACATTCAACATGACTATAGATATTGGCTAAGGGTTGTCCACAATATCTGGAGTATACACTTGCTTATAGGATATACACAATAATAGGTAATGACAATACCTAAGTATTTACAGCACTTACATTTTACAGAGTATACACACATGTATTATTTCATTTTAGCCAGAATGGTGTGCTGCTTCAGATATCACCATTCTCCAATCTACAGGAATAATACAAAACAACAAAGAATGGAAAGGAATAGATAGCTCAAAAGTTCACAGCCACTCTGACTAAAATTGGCAATGCAATTAAAAAATATGTTTTTTGGGTACACATTCATTTAAATATCACAGAGTCGGGTATATATTTAGCAGTGCTAGCCCTGAGGATATGTGTGTGCTGTGATTTCTCTCTGGGCCTTCTGTTTTTAGATGATGACACATATACATTCTCTGGTACGCACCTCCTATTTATTTGAATAAGTTTTTTAATAATTTCATCTTTTTCAGCAAAAATGGAGATTTAACAACCTTTGAATGCTCTATACCCAGTCCAGTGTGGTCAAGCTCAGAATGAAATATTTATCAGGCAAAATAGGGATTTAAGCCAATATCCACAGAATAAGAATTATACAGGTAAATACTCTGAATAATTCAGGCCTCCAATCCCTGATTGTATGCATAAATGTTTTATTTCTCTTAAAAGTTTTAACATAATAATTTTTAACTCTTCATTTTCCTCATAAGGAGCATGGCTCAAGTAATAATGCTTTTGTGACCTTTTCTTACCCCTCAGTTAATGATTTTTCTGCTCCAGAAATTCTCTCTTCAGTTAAAATGTGAAACCTTTTTTCCTTTGTCACCTGTTCTTGGGAAATAATACTTTGCCACTTGCTGTTCAACAAAGGTGGTAAAAATAATAAACATGCATGCATGCGCACAGATCAAAGACTGGACGTGAGCTCATGTGGATAGCATCAATAACAGATCCATACATTAGAAACATTTATATTTCTTTAGAAAGGAAATGGTATTTTGCTATCTGACAGTGTTTGTACTGATCATAGATTACAAAACATTCAACTGTTGCTTTAAATTGGATCCTCCTAATACATATATTAGGCCTATAAAATTAAGGCGTAGTTAAAGAAATGCAAACATTATTCTTTACTAAAAACATGCATAGTTTTAATCAAAGAAGAGTATTGTTTTATTGCCAAAAGTTCTGTGTTAATAGACATGCAAACAGAATCTTAATTTGTAAATTCCATAATTGATCTTCCTGATAGACATAGCTTACATTCAAGGCAGGAGAATGTGCTCATTGATTTCTATAGTCAAAAGAAATAATATATTGAGTACTTAGTGTGTACAGCTACTCTTCTGGAAACACAAAACCTAAAGATAAATCAGATTCTCAGTCTGTCTTAAGGAGGGTCATGGTCACATGCAAACAATAGAAATTCAACACAAGGCGATGGTGCCCAAATGCCTAAGCCATGGTTCAATGTTCAAGCCATATTCAGTTGATAACTATGTACCTCCATATGATGTGGAATACAGTGACAATACAAAGTCCTGTTTTCATAGACATCAAAATTTACCCCAAAAGTTTCCATCACAATAATACTATAACATTACAAAACCACATCCGTGGGGTGATCCGAATTCTATTATATAGATAGGTAAGTAAATAGATGAAAAAATGAAGGAGGAATTAAAGGAAAGAAAATCTATGACGAGAAAAGAAAGAAAAGGAAAGAAAGAAGGAAAAGAGAAGGAAAGAGAAAGAAAAGAAGCAAACCATTGGAAGGAATGAACCTTCTTGGTAGTGTTTACTACAACTGGATTGTGAGATTACATGCATTTTTATTTATTTTTATACTTCATTCTCTTTATAAATAGTGCAAAACAATGTTGCAAAAAATAAGTTAAATAATAAGTCCCAGACAGCATTGCTTACCATCCTTTCACCAAATAAAATGAGTCGTTTTGGTTTTCCATGTTTTATCTTTTTCTATACAAATATTAAAAGTTTGTATATATGAAAAAAATGATAATTGAACTTTACATTTTTCATTTTTATTTAACAAGGACATTAAGCTTTGGTGTTTTAAAATTCCTTTAAAAAAATCTTTATCTCCCTAGCCAGGTATTGTGGTGGGAGTCTATAGTCCCAGCTACTTGGGAGGCTGAGGTAAAAGAATAGCTAAAGCCCAAGAGTTGGAGGTTGCTGTGAGCTATGATGCCACAGAACTCTGCCAGGGGTGATAAAGTGAGACTCTGTCTCAAAGAACAATAAATCTTTATCTCCCACTGTCTCCACCCTCCTTTGCGTACCCACCAAACAACATTCATATACATGTACCCCTCGGCCTTTCTACCATCCCAGTACAAACTTGCACTTATAAGGCATATGGGACTTCACTTCTTGTTTTTGTGTTTTTAAATAGCTCACTTTTTCCACTATTAATGGACATTATTCTGAGTCAGATATACACACATAACTCATTAACTTTAATAATCGGAAAGAAAAATGAGTGATAATTACAGGTAAGGAATTCTTACAGCACTGGGGCTGCAGCCTAAACAAAAGCAGTAAGTTGCCACATTGTGGTGCTCTTTATGTTCTGGTGTAGGAATGAACCATAATTGATCCAATAATCCCCCTATTCATGGGTATTTAGCTGTTCTTCATTTTTTTCTCCTTTTGTTTTGCTCCTAGACATAGCACTGCAATAAATATATTTTTACATATACATTCATGTTCTTAGACTCTCCAAATCTCACTTTATGGTGGCCTTATATTGTTGGCTTACTCAGAAATACCAAATAAAGATATTTTTAAGAAACACAATGTGCAGAGCTTTCCAGAGCTGTCAAGAATGTTCTGTGAGAGTAGCTGAAGCAAATGTACTGTTCTGAGGTTAGTGGGGTCCCAGCCGTTAATGGTACCACACGTAGTTGGTTATTTTTAATCAAAATAGAGAAAATATGAAACCTAAAGCAGATAGCATCCACCCAGGTGCAATAAAGGCAGAAAGAGCTGAGGAATTTATCCCGATTGTGAGCAGAATGAAAAGATGGCAGCAGGTATAAAGTTCTAAACTGGTAAATATAGCAAATACTTTAAATACCCAGGATATTTAGAGTTAAAATGGTCTTTGTTTATACTGTGGTGTGTGTATTGGGTACTAGTGGGGAAATATTATATGATTCTATCAAAGGAAGTATCTGTGAGCCATCATATAATTTCAACAGCTTGTTTTGTATTTTTTCACAGACTATCAAAGAAAAAGACTTAAATTGATACATTTTCTCTACTGACAGGTACTTAATGATAGATTATGTTTTTATTTATTTATTTATTTGTTTATTCATTTATTTTGAGACAGCGTCTTGTTTTGTTACTCCAGCCAGAGTGCAATGGTGTCATCATAGCTTACTGCAACTTCAGACTCCTGGGATCCAGGGACCCTCCCACCTCAGCCTACCACCTACCAGTAGCTGTGACTCCAGTTGTGCACCATCGTGTCTAGATAAGTGTCCTAATTTTTGTAGAAATAGGGTTTTCTTACAATGTTGAATCTGGTTTTGAACTCCTGGCTTTAAGCAATCCTTCCACCTTGGCCTCCCAACATGCTGGGATCACAGGCATAAGCCAATGAGCCCAATTTACAGTCATCATTTCATTTTATTACCAATGTTATTCTTTTTTTTTTTTTTTGCCGGGGCTAGTTTGAACTTGCCACCTCTGGCATGTGGAGCCAGTGCCCTACCCTTTTGGGCCACAGGCACCACCCATCCAATGTTATTCTTAAGATACTGGTGTCATAATCATTACCATCATCTTGCCAATAAGGAAAGAGGATTACACAGGTTTAAAAATTGCTTTAAAAATGACAGAGTTAAGATTTGAAATTAAATTATAATTCCAACATCCCTGTCCTTCAAACTTTATGTACTGAGATTCCTTCTCAAAACCTGATAGGTAATAAGAATAGTTCCCAAGTAAAAGAAATAAAATGGCACATGGCAATGTGGATGGTCACACTCATTCCTTCCTTGGGAAGTGTGACTACATCTTATGTACAAGTATCATTACCTCTTCCTTACCCCAATCAATTAGCATGCCTGGAGCCTAATTTAAACTTCACAATAAAGATTTATAATTCCTTGGAATCCATCCCCCATCTCCACCACTGGACTGGTCACAGGGAAGGTTTTTCCTACCTAAAGAAGATTCATCTTACTTGGATAGTAAATAAAATAATCACACACATATATATGTCCAGCTATGGAAAGCTAGACTAGACCCAGCTGCAACTGCAAATAAAAAGACAGGACCAGGCTAAGTAGCTGCTCAAAACATGTGCAAAAGCCTTTTAGGATCCCTTCCCTCAAGCTGTTAGAAAGCAAAATCTCTAAAATCTTGAGGAAAAAAATGGTCTTGATATTTAGACAAAAATAAATAGGATCCAAGAGATGGGTATATGGGATTTGAGATTTTCTCTCTTTTTGTGGGAATAAAACATTCATACTTTATAGCACTATATAAATCTCTGAAAGTTAGAAACCTCCTTAAAGTATTTAAACTACTCATCTTTCTACAAATGTCTGCAGAGAAAACCCCTGACATTTGTGATAGATGTATCTTGAGACCTTTGTAATCATCACATTCAATAATACCCCAAAGCACCTCATTTTACTCCCAAAGTACAATAAATTATGGCTGAAGTTAGCTATGAATGGTGGGAGGTCAGCTAGACTCATTGACTAGCCACATATAAAATGCAGACCTAAAACTTGGCCAGACTATAAAGGCCTCCCTTGGCATGGACTCTACAGCGTGGTATCTATGTGCATGCAAAGCATGAATGTTAAACCCAGGACAGGGACAAGTCTTCTGGGTTCACTTCTTCCCTCCCCATGACCAATTGTTACTGCTTGATGCCTGAGGCTATTTATGTTGTAATTCTTCAGCCTTTAACACAAATTCTGGCACAGAGAAGACAAACAGTATAACTATAGGTTGAACTAAGTGGAGATATGTGGGTCATTACAAAAGTTTTGACAAGCTACACAAAAAACAAGAAATGTAAAGTCTGTGTGGACAGAAACAAATGAAGCCCCCCCCCAACCAACATCCATAAGCCAAGCAAGTTGAAATCAGAAAGGATGCTGTCCGTTGTGTTTCTTTGAAGTGTTATAATGGACCATAATATGGTCTGTCTCAAAAATTTCATAGTGACTTACACATCAGTGGTTTTAAACAGTAACTTATAGAGTTTAGAATTCCATAAATGGTTGAATGTGCCTGATAGGTTTCTGGAAAATACAAGGTGGGTCATTTTAGGTTAGTGCTTCTCAATAGTTTCACCAAAATAAGTGAGAAAGATAGGAATAGCAGAACATGCATGCCTGGTAATTTTTTATTTTATTTGATTGAATGTTTTGTTAAATTGAGGAGGAGTAGGACAGATTTTAAAAAGTGAGAAATTAGATTTAAATGCCTGCTTAAACTAATTAATGTAAATTTATATAACATTTATAATCTATAATGTATCTATGCTTGTTTTAATGTAATTCCACTTTAAATTTTTATTTATTGTTAGTAAGTTTAATGATTTAACCTCTCAGGCAAAGATTTTAAAATATGATTGACACTTTACAACTTAGGGAGGATATAAAATATTTCTACAATGGGATGGACACTCATATTTTGATATTACTGAGTATTTGGGGGTTAGTAGCTAGATATGTACAAAACATTTTTTAATCTTGATTGAGGCAAAATTGACAAACAAAAATTCCATATGTACAGAGCACACACAGAATAGAATACATACAGAATCAATGTGATTATTTGATATATATATATTTATACATACTGCCTAATGGTTACCACAACCAAATTAATTAACTCCTCCATCACCACTTGTAGTTACCATTTGCATGAATGTGGGGTGAGGACATATACTCAATAATAGAAGTACAGGATTAGCAACTGAAATCTAAAGAAATGAGGGGTTCCACCAATAAAGATAGAGGTGATCAACCAGGGTTGGGTTACCTGGGTACTGTGCTTGGTTTGGCCATGTTTGTCTGGCATACAGCTTTAGTTTATAATACTATAAGTGGCAGTACGTTTGAAAGGCAATGTGACTGAGCTACTGTTACAGATACACATGTGGATTTCTGACAATTAAGTTTGAAAATTTGCCACCATGCACTTACATTGGCAGTACCGTACAAACAAATCAGTAAGGGTTCTTGGACTATCACTACCTCACAGTTGTGCTCCTGTTGATGTGTGGCAGTGTCTTGCTGAGAGGTGTTCATTATTGTTGTTGTGTGTGTTTGTGAGCTGTTATGAGAATGTCAGAGATAGAATTAGAGCAATGCACAAACATTCCTAGATTTCTTGTTAAACTAGAGAAGAGTAGAAGTGAAATTAGGGACATGTTAATCCAAGTTCATGGGCATAATAACATGAAGAAAGAAAATAGGAGTACAAAAATGGATCAAACGTTGTTCTGATGGGAGAGAAAGTGTCACTGATGAAGAGAAGTCAGGGCAGTTGGTAATGAGCAGAACTGATGAAAACACTGCATTAAAATGTCACATTGTGTGTTAAAATTGCGAGCTTACTGTGAGAAGCATTCCAGACCAAGGAAATGTTGATAGAGAAACAGTAGGAAAATCTTAACTGAAAATCATAGCCAACAACTCACAGCTCTTGCATTACAACAATGCACCAGCTCACACAGCACTGTCTGCTAGAGAGTTTTTAGTCAGCGAACAAATAACTGGCTACTCTGGTCTCCCATGACTTTTCTTTACCTAAAGATAAAAGAAATACTGAAAAAAAAAAGATATTTTGATGACATTTAGGACATCAAGGGTAATATGATGACATCTTTGATGGCCATTCCAAAAAAGAAATAAATTCCAAAATTTTTCTGAAGGGTGGTCTGGTGCAAGAGTTGGCATATAGTTTGTGAAGGGCAGTACTTCAAAGTTGTACTTTTCACTAATGAGGAATCTAGCACTTTTTCTCGGATGACTTCATGAACTTAGCTGTCAAATCTCCTAAAGCAATAGCTGAGCACCTATCATCTGACATTAATTTTACTCTTTTCTACTACCTACCCAGTTCCTATCAGTTTTTAAATTTTGAATATCTCGTTTAGCATCTCATCCCTTTATAAACTAAGTAATATTCACTGAATTCTTCTAGGCAAGGCATTTCTAAGCACAACAAGGGATAGAACAATATATTACATATAGAAGTTAAGCAGCACGATTATAGTGTTGGAAACAACATAAATTAGAAATTCTGGACAGTGGCACAACATATAAATGATGGTTAAAATCAATGTAACAAGAAAGCTAAAAACACTGTTACAAACTATATGATAGAAGAAAACAGTTTTTGTCCAAGTATATTTGGATCTTAAATTTAGGTAGCAAAAATTCAGAAAGTAAATAAATTATTCAAAAAACAAAATAAATAACTCAAAGTGAAAGAAAAAGCTCACATTGGTGAAATAGTACAAGAATCAATGATGTGCTTAAGAAAATGTGTTTTAAAACCAGGCATTTTATGGAGTAAAATATTTAAATATGAATGTTAGAATATGTGATAAATACTTCAGCAACAAGTTTTTGCAATAAAAGTGGGGGGAGACAGAGAGAGAGAATTTATTAACTGATGTAAATAAATAAAAAATCCAGAGGCTTGCATCTTTAGGTGTGGCTAGATCAAGAAACAAAATATAGAATAGAAGGCAGTCTCTAAATGCTGGTGTCACAGAGAGGACTGAAAGCGACAAGTGAATATCCACCTTCAGATTGGTCATGTAGAGAGAGCATTGTGAATCAAAAGAGAGTTCACAGGAGACACACAGTGAAGGAGAAGGAGAAATGTTGACCTGCTCAGGAATTTGGAGGTGCACAGGGAAGACAAGTGAGTGCACCTGTCGGGAAGGCAGAGAGGGGAGAGAGAATCCAAGGGCTCCACGCTCCCTCCCAACAATTATTGCTCTCCAAGCTAAGGGAGGGACCCTTCAATGAAGAAGGTCACAGGACTGACATGGGTGGTATCTGGAGACTGTGCAGCAGCATTGCTGTGGAGAGTGGACTCAGCAGTAACTCACTGGTTCATGAATGCTGGGTACTTCAGTTGGCACCATTTTAAAATCCTACACCCAGAATGAGTGCTGCTTCTACCTGAGGTTAGATCCATTGATGCTGCCTCCACACCAATCCTGCCAGTCTGTGGGTAGGAGGGAATGGGCAGGCAGGCACTTTTGTGAGTCCTGTGGGCAGGAGCCTTCCACCTTCACTGTTCTGAAGCACATTCATGTTGACAATCAGTGCCACCTGTGGGTGTGGGCAATACGTGCTGAAGTCTGTAGATCTGAGCCAGGCAGCCCTCAAACTAGCATGTACCATCAATCCCCATGGAACATGGACATGAGCAGGGCTATGTTCAAGCTGTAAGGGCTGACAAAGGTCACTGATTACAGATCTCACCTGGATAGCTCTCAAGACAGTTCAAGCTGATAATTACTTCCAACTTCAGGTGTGGTTAAAGCTACATTCATGTGAGTGCCTGGATGAAAAATGTTTCTGTCTGGAGATCTTTGTGGGGCAGACCTAAAGCTGGTGCAGGCCATCAATAGCTGCTGGTAGAAGGGGCAAGCAAGACCATGCTCAAGCCACAGGGGGCAAGAAATACCACCACTTGTGGATCTGAGTTGGGCAGCTCCAAAGGCAGCACAGACAGGGGATGGCTGCCACCCACAGGGCAGGCTGACAGAAGCTACTGCCTACAGAACTGAGTGGAGCAGTGCTCAAGCACACTTGGGCTGACAGTTGCCATTGATGACAGAACTAGGTGAGGCACTGACTCATTCTGTAGCATGAGGACCTCCAGTGACAGGTGAGGCATGAAATGTAGGAAGTTCATGACAGCAGGGGTATTAAATACCCACGGTGCATCCACCCATCTCCTGGCAGGTCAATCCAGAGTGGGAGAGTGGGACAAAGTGTGCTATCAAGAGATCTCTCCTCCTTTGCATTAGTAGGAGATTTCTCAGCGGAGAATAACATATGCACTACAAGCTTATCTGTCTTCATCTGGGAGAAGAGATGTCAGATGAGAAAGAACCAGAATAAGAACTCTGGTACGTGAATGAACAAGCTTCCTTGATACCCTGTAAAAGATCACAATAGGTCTCCCGCAATGGATGCCAACTAAAAGGAAATTGATGAAATTGAAATGTCTGAAATGCAATTCAGAATGGTGAATATAATAAAGGGGATTAAAGAAAAAGCTGAAAATGAGCACAAAGAAACTAAAATTTTCAGGCCATGAATCAAAAAAGTAAAAAAAGTCACTAAAGAGCTGGACAACATAAGAAAAGACATAACAGAATTAAAGGAATCAAAGAGTCCCTTCAGGAATTTCAACATACAGCATAAAGCTTCAAGAATAGGCTAGACTCAGTGAAAAAAGAACTTCAGGGCTTGAAGAAAATGCTTTGGAATTATAGCAGGCAAAGATGCAGAGGAAAGAGTGAAGAAGAATAAATAATCTCTCAGAGAATTATGGGACTACATCAAGTGGGCAAAAGAAGAATTATAGGCATCCACAAGGGAGCTGAAGGAAAAACAAAAAGTATGGAAAACTTAACTTAGTCAAGAAAATTATTAAAGAAAACTTCCAGAGTGTCATGAGAGATTCAGATATCCAGATAGAAGATGGTCAGTGAACACTGAGTAGATTCATAGCGAATAAGATACCTTCAGGACACATAGTTATCAATCTGACCAAAGGCGAAATGAAGGAGAAATTCTATGAGCTGCAAGACTAATACAACATTTAACCTACAAAGGAAAACCCATCAGGCTAACAGCAAACTTCTCGGAAGACACCCTACAAGCCAGAAGGGATTGGGGCCCCATTTCCTGTTGCATTAGTAGGAGCTCAATATAAGCCCTATATTCTTAAATATAGCAACTGCAAGCAAAGAGCATTATTTCTTGTAAAACTAAGCTTTATAAATAATGAAAAATTAAGATTTTTCCAGACTAACAAACATGAAGGGAATTAGTCACTACTAGACCTGTCCTATAGGAAATGGGCAAATGTATAAATATCAAAACGACATTTATACATGGATCAGCATAACAGATACCCATCAATGTGAAAACACCTAAAAGTTAAAGCTCAAAGCTCTAATGAAAGAATAGCACAAGAAAGTAAACAAAACAACAAGATATCATACAGCATGATGAACTGAATACTATTCTGCATATCAATACTAACAGTGAAAGTGAATGGTCTGAGTGCCATAAAAAAAAAAAATACCCCAAGTTTATGCCGTGTCTAAAAACACATCTAACGCACAAGGACTCAACAGACTCAAAGTGAAAGGAGGGAAAGAAATATTCAATGCATATGTAAACCAAAGGTGAGCAGGTGTAGCCATTTTCACATCAGATAAAATAGACTTTAAATCAATAATGGTTAAAAGAAAAAGACAAAAGATGGTCATCACATACTGGTAAAAGAAGCAATTCAACAAGAAAGAAAAGAATGCAAAATACATCTATATCACATATGCACCTAACACAGAACAGAGTGAATAGACCACCTACAGAATGGGAGAAAATATTTGCAAACTATATATCAAATAAAGGGATAATATCCAGAATTTTCAAAGAACTCAAACAAATCACCAAGAAAAAACACAAAACCATCAACCCTACCAAAAAATGGGCAGAAATTTTTCAAAAGAAGATAGACAAAATGGCAAAAAATACATGAAAAGATACTCAGCATCACTAATCATCAGGGGAAAGCAAATTAAAAGCATGATAAGATGCCATCTTACGCCTATCAGAATGGCCATTAGTCAAAGGAATGGAATAATTTATTTTGTAGTAACTTGGATGGTGCTGGAGACCAATCTCTTAAGTGAAGTATCTCAGAAAGGAAAAATCAGACACCACAGGTACCATAATTAAGAGCTAAATGAGTGGTACTTGTGAGCACAAGGAAATGAAAAGGCAATTGGACCCCAAGAGGGGGAAGGAAGGGAAGAGTCAGGGGAGAGGTGTAATAAACACTGTCCTGATGATAGGCACACTCACAGCTTCCTCTTCAGCATTATCCAAAGTAACAAAAATGTCTGCATCCCCTTAATCTTTTGAAATTTTTTAAAAATGAAAAATAATTCTTATTAAAAACATTCTAACTGTAAACAAAAATAAAACAGCTGAACAGCTAAAATACTGTTATAAGACTGTTATTCAGTCTTAAAAAGGAGATAATTGGTAACTGCAAGAGTAGAATTAGAATTTAACAGAAAAAAGGTGTTAATGGAGGTGATGGATACTCTTGTTAGCCTGATTTGATTCTTCCTGTATCAAAACATCACATGTACCCTATAAATACAGGGTGGACATAAGGTTTGTGTGCAATTTAAAATAGTTGTAACTTTTGTCACATAGACTTTAAGTCCACCCTGTATATACAACTATTAGGTACTAATAATTAAAAAATAAAAAATGTAAAAAAGAAACAAAATAAATATTCTTAAAACCAAACCTTGTTTCTGTCCATCATCTCTGTGATCTGCTCTGTCTCTATTGGTTCCATTCTCAGACACATTAATGGATTTTTCCCCCATGATGGCAAGAGGACTACTTAGAGCTCCAGGCTTACCTTTCCACAACAACCAAGTTTAAGGATGAAGAAAGCTATCTTTCTTCCCAAAGTCTCACAAATGGCTTGGATAAGTTCTGACTGCATCATGTACCCATTCCTGGGATAAACACTGAGCCCCAGGGATACGAGGGGGGAGGGATGACTCACAGATGCACAAAAACCAAAGTCAGTGATGAGTCTGAACATTGCATCGGCTGACAGATGAAGGCAATTAGTGCCCCAAAGGGAATTTCTTCTTTTTTTTATTAGATCATATTTGTGCACATTAATTCTATCATGGGATACAATGTGTTGTTTCCATATACAATGTGAAATACTTTCATCCAATTGGCCAACATAGCCATCTTGTCATTCTCATAATGGTTGTGTTAAGGCATTTATATTCGACATTTAGAAATATTCACAAGTACCCTTATAGGAAAAATCATAGGCGTGATCCCCGCAATCACCCTCCCTTCACCCATCCTCCCTCCTCCCCTTCCCTCCCTCACCCCACAATTTTAGAGACCAATCCGCAATGAGTATGAAATATAATAGCTTAATTCAAGATTCTGCTATAATGTAGACACAAAAAACACTTTTAAAACCTAGTATCGAAAGTCTTTTTGAAAATCACAGTCATATGTTTGAGCATTTTTGATTAAGAGTAGCTTGTCTCTAAGAAATGGATTCACATTATCAGTGGCCTACATAAAAAATTCTTACAGAGAATATTAGGACAGAGTTGAGTTCAGAAATTAACGGAATGATGTGTGAGCTGAGGTTCCTATGACTTATTACTGAAGTCTGGTTCTGTGCTCCTGAAAATTTAATTCTGTGACCTGAAAATTTAGGAGGAAAGCCTGAAGTAACTTCAAAATTATGAATTCTGCTTTTTTTACATTAAATTTTTTGTAAGAATTTTCCACTGTACATCTTATGTGAACCTGGGTTTTTTAGCAGAAAAATTCCCTTAATCTTCAAATACAATTGACTTCTCCACAAAGATGTTCCTTGTTTGTGCTGTGGTTTCTCACATCTGCTGGGAAACCGCAGTGCTCCCCAGCTTGAGGAATACTAATCAAGCCAGGAGGTCCTGGGCTGTCTTTGAAAGAATTGTTTTATGGCTCTGACAAGTGTTCTTTTTCAGGAAAATAGTAGGTGCCAATAACCCCCTTTTTAAAAGCTGTTCATAAGAGCAACAATCTGCAGGGAAAGAACTCTCAAGAAAAATTACCCCAGCTGTGAAACCAGAATTATCAAGTGTGGGGCTCAGAAGCTCCCAACCTTCCCATCTGGGTTTGCTCACCCCTCTACACATGGTACAGGTGGGGAGCCACGCTTTAGCCTCCCAGGCTCCACAGAAATAGAGAGCCACCACACTATTTTGGTGTCCTAGCACTCAGAAGGGATTAAATAAAGTTCAATGCCTGACATTGCCGCATTTTCAAAGCAATGTCTTCTGACAATTGAACAAGAATTGTTTAACCTGCTTCTGTTTCTGGGGCCAGAAACCTGGCTGTCTTCACCACTTTAATCCCAGGGCCTAGCAGAGTGCCTGGCACATACAGAGAGCTGCACTTTGGGAGTTGGGGAAAGCTCCAGCCCCAACATAGAGGATATGCAGTGCAACCACCTCACTTCTCTAATGAGTTTTTAGGAACTCGTGAGATTGTGCACAGTGCTTGGCATCTGGTGAGCCTCACTAATGAAACCTGAAAGAGCAGAGGATGGAGACAAGATGAGGTGCCCCATTCACCATGCTGGAGCTTAAACTTGGACCCCAGGATGATGACCCACAACTCTAGTCTACCCAAGACACAGAGGTTTCCCTGGAAATGGGATTTTCAGTGCTAAAAATCTCAAGTAAACCAGGATATTGGGTCATGCTCTCTTCCAGAAAATAGTAATAAGACAGAGGAAATACCATAAGAGATGGTGTCCAGCTCTACCAAACTACTGAGAAACAAAAATAAGCTCCTCAGCCCCCCACTGACTGAAGGGGGCCCATCTTGGCCAAGGGGACCCCCGAGAAACCTCTAAAACTGAAACCCTTGCCATGAGGGGATGCGAAGTCAGATGCCCCTCATTATTCCCCCTCCCTCTCTGGCTAGTATCTTAGGTTTTGTCGCCAAAGAGTTAGACAGAAGCCAGCCCTCTGGGAAGACCACTCCACTCTGGTGTCACCACCCTTGTGACTGTCCCTCCTTGCTGCAGTATCAGCACTGCTGACCAGCATTCTCCCCAGGCATGGCCCAGACCAGCCTGCAAAGCCTGTGCCCACAGAAACTTCATGGCCTCCACTGCACCTTTTGCTTATTTAAATTTCATTTTATTTTTATTTATCCTTTTTTTTTTATTTTAAGATAGAGTCTCACTCTGTCGCCCTGGGTAGAATGTCATGGTATCATAGCTTATAGCAACCCCAAACCCTTGGGCTCAAGTGATCCTCCTTCTTCAGCCTCCCAAGTAGCTGGCACCACAAGTGTCTGCCACAACACACAGCTAGATTTTCTATTTTCATTAGAAATGGGATCTCACTCATGCTCAGTGTCAGGGCCCAGGACTGGCCAGGTCTCTGGCCTGGCTTAACTAGGTTCCGGGTGTGGACCGCTGAGCTATCTCACTCAGGAACAATTTCTCTTAGGTGCCTGAGGGCTATCTACTTCAGCAGGGGGGAGAGAGAGAGTATAAGAGAGAGTAAAGCAGTCTTCTTAGAAAGAAGATCTTAGTCTTTAGCAGAGCTTAGTGATCTTCAGCAGAGAGACACTGTGCTGGCATTCTGCAGGCAGGAGAGGAGACAGAGTCAGAGTAAGCGGGTCAGTGATAGAATGCACATGCTCCCAAGTGCCTGCTCCTCCAGCCTAATGTAAGGCTGATTCCGTGACTCTCACCAGTTCACCAGTGCTAATTGGTGTAGAGACTGCCAATTCACCAATGCTCTAATCTCGCGAGCTCTCATGCTTGTTAGGAGAGCTAAATCCCTCTCCATGCCCTTTTCACCAAGGTGTTCCATTATTGAGCTACACAGGTATTTCTTACAACTCTCACTCCTCCTAGCCATAGGCTGTATGGGCTGCTACAGCTCAGGCTGGTTTCAAACTCCTGATCTCTAGCAACACTCCCACCCCGGCCTCCCAGAGTGCTAGGATACAGGTGTGAGCCACCTCTCCTGGTCACACTCGCTTCACCTTGTGATGTCAGAGGGCCAAAAACTCCACGCTGAGATGCTGACACTGCCATTGTTTTAACACAAGCCCCATGAAGGGCTGTGAACCTCAGTTGGCACATGCATGGACATTTCCCTTCATAAACACTCACAGCTCTTCCTGAAGCTCGTTCGATGTGTCCGTTTGGCCACCCTGCTCAGCATAAATCCCTGTTCCCTGTCTGCCATTCCCTGAACAGGCTTGCTCTGAGCTTTTGCCCAGGCTCTGCTTCTGAGCCTATGAGATGGCCTCCTGCAGGCTGCAACCCTTTATGAGAAATAAACCTCTCCTTTCCAGATTTATGAACCTCATCATTCTTTAGTTGGCACTGCTCATCTTTGATCATTTTTAACCTACCAAAATGGCGGATCTGCATGCCTCTACTGAACAATTGTCAACTCCAGAAATGGTGAGTGGTGAGCTGCCTCCCAGGCTGCAGACACGCTGTGTGCCATGCCACCGGCACCATCTGTTCCTCGTATGCTGCTGGTGGCAGCATCTGAAATCTCTGTAAGATCTTGAGGGCACGAAGCCCTGACGGTGTGGTCTACGGTAGCAGGGCTAAATTGTGAGAGTTATTCAAAGTGTTCGCTTGTCCAGACCCCACTGGCCACAGACATGGGTTTTTTTCTGGGGGGGGGGGAGTTCCCCAAGGGAAGATTTCTCTACCAGCTTTCCAGATAAACAGAAGCTGAGATAGGATATCTTGAAGGAAGAAGCCTTTAATCAGTCAGAGGAGCCAACCCCGCTGGTCCAGCAGGGAGGGTTGAGGTCATTTTGTCTGTCCAGGTTGCAGTGATTTTGATCATCAACTTACACTGAACTTGGAGGCACCAACACTTCTAGGTTCTCTTTTGAAGTAGAGTTACATGCCCATATGGACTCGGAAACCTTGGGTTGTCTTCACTACATACATTAATCAGACTGAAATCAGCAAAGGCATCTGGCCAAAAGGGAAACATACTTCCTTTTGTGAATCTCTCTTACAGCAGAAAAAAGCAGTGAGTCACATGTACCACCTGAACCTGAATCTTTAGCTTGCTGCTTTGATGTGATGCAGCAAGAGCCAGAGCTGGTGCCGTTCCCTTTTTCTGAAATTTAGTTTTTGGCTTATTTGAGAACAAACACATTACATTTGACATTCAACTGTAAAATGGATTGGGGGTTTTCGCAAATCAACCCCTAGAGATTTTAAACAATAAAAGCTTAGTGAGGCAATGAAAAGCTGGACTCAGAAAAGGACCTGATGAATTCAATCCTTTAGTTATCTCTAAGCTGTCTGAAACAGGAGTCTGGAAGCAGCAGGGATTTGCGAGGCTTGGCCCTGTGTTTGATTGATAAGCAGAAGACTTTTGATGGGAGTCCAGCCAAGCCATGCATTTTTGTTAAACAGTGGCATGTGAGAAAGCCAGACAGCTCATCTGCAGCAACTTCTGGGAGATGCTACAGTGATTACCAGTTCTCCCCTAAACAGAATCCTGCCCTTTGAAGCCAGATCACAGTCATTTCCACCATTTCTATCTGGTCAGCAAATGTGTACCGTTCCCAGTGCCCACCTTCCCCTTCCCTGGAGATCCTTCTTCAAATAAAGAAGGGGATTCAACCTCTCGTATTGCAGCCCTTTCCCTCATTTGAGAGAGGTGCCTATGACCAGGAGAGCATGTGTGAAGACCGAGGGAGCTAAGGCCTGCAGAGTGTTCACAGCCCACATGGGCAGCTGGTGACTTGCAGTGAGAAGTGGCCGTGTTAATTTTCTTCCACCCTCTGTTTTCTCTTTGGTTCCAGAATTCTAAATTGTTTTTAAAAGTTAAGTTCTATTTTTATGTAAGTATGGCAAGGTTAATAGATCAGGAGACAACGACCACTGAAAAGATAGTTATTCTCATAAATCCCAAGGATGTGGAGTCTGCACATGTTGGGGGGGGACACAAGGACATGAGTGAGAGCCTTTATCACAACTTCCATGGGGAGGACAGGCAAGGCAGGGTAAGTGGGCTCAGGATTGGCTGGATAGAATCATTTCAGGGGCCTTGCAGAAGAGGGGGGGTCCCTAGTGGTCTGCCCTGGTCACCCCAGTGCCAGGGATACAGCCCTGGAGAGGAGGCATGGAAGTGGGTTGTGAGTTGGTTGTTTTGCAGGTGAAAGATGACCTCCCAGGTGAGTTGTTTGTTGTTTCCAGGACATTGGAAAGGGTAGTCAGCAAGACCCCAGCTATCAAAGTATGAAGAATAAAAAGACAAAAAACACAGTTAATACACAGACTCTGCTGTTCATGTCTCTTGCCCACGTTTTAATGGGGTTGTGTTATTTCTTCTTGTTTGTTTGCTTGAGCTCTTTGTAGATGCTGCTTATTGTTCCTTTGTGGAATGGGTAGCACACAGATATCTTCTCCCATTCTGTAGTTGTCATTTGCTTGGTCAATGGAGTCCTCTGCTGGGTAAAAACTCGTTAACTGACCAGGTTCCATTCACTTGTTTTTGTTGTTGCTGCAATGGCCAGTGGGGTCTTCTTCATAAATTCTTCCTCTCAACCAATAAAATCAAGAGTTTTTCCCCACACTTTCTTCTAAGATTTTTATAGTTTTGTATCTTAGATTTAAGTCTTTTATCCATGGTGAGTTAAATTTTGTAAAGGTGAGAGATGCAGGTCTAGTTTCAGTCTCTTACCTGTAGCTAACCAGTTCTCCCAGCACCATTTATTGAATGAGGAATCTTGTCCTTGAATGAGGAACAAGCAGATTATCATCTACATGCTCACACAACAGAATGAGGAATCTTGTCCTCATTCAATATGCTTTTGTTTGCTTTGTCTAAGATCAGACAGCAATATAAGGCTGGTTTCACCTCTAGATTCTTCATTCTATTCCATAGGTCTAGGTTTCTATTTTTATGCCAGTAAAATATTTTTAAAACCCTGCTGGTTTGATCACTATAGACTTGTAGTATAGTCTAGAGTCTAATAAAGTTATATCTCCAGATAAACTAATGGCCAACAAATACATAAAGAAGCCTCATCTTCTCTAATTATCAGACAAATGCAAATCAAAATCACATTGAGATGTCACATTGAGAGAGAATGGCATACGTCATACAGTCCCCAAACAGGAGATGTTGGCATGGATACAGAGAGAGAGGAACACTTATACACTGCTGGGGGGACTGCAGACTGGTACAGCCTGGCTCTATGGAAATTTCTCCAAGAGCTCAAAGTAGACCCACCTTCAGGGACCAGACCTTAAACACAGGGCAAGGAGAGGAGGGAAACTGCTTTTCTCTAAAACTTCAGGAAGGGAGGAACTTATTACTATTAGGAGGTGAGACTGGGATGGGAGAGGATAACATCTCCACAAATGCTCTCATTCTCCCCTCGCACTTGGTGAGGGCCAGCCAGGCTTTGCACTGGAGCTAGGGATACAGAGCCGATTAGGGAAAGTCTCCTTCCTAACACTCACAGGCTAGCAGAGGAAGGACGTGAGCACAGGCAACAACCCCTCTGAGCCACCGGGTGTGCGCGGGCTGGGTGTTAAAGTCACCAGCACTATGGATACTCTTGAAAATGTGTCTACACTTGTAGTGGGTTCCCCCTACTTCCTGGGGCCTGGAACAGGGGGCTGCCCATCACCATCCACACTCTCTCCTGCAGCAGTCCACAGAAATCACAGTGAACCAGGTTCTCCCACCTCTGAGAAAGGCCATCTTCCAAACAAGTCAACAGCTCGGGCCCCACAGGTGCCGCTCTACAGAAGGCCCAGTGGTTCTGTCTTTGAGAAAGGAAAAGATAGAAAACAAGATCAACATGATTTTTAAGGTAAACATGACAAAGGCAAGTTTGTGGTAAATTAGTTCAGAAAATATCAGAAGGAAAACTGCTATAGGCTAGCGCCATCAACAGCAGCTTCCCGGAGAACTGGAGTCTCACTTTGAAGAATGTGTCTAGACAGAGAAGGAGGGAAATTTCCAAATGAGGGAACGAGCTGCCCACTCTCTGATGCAGCAGGGTCTGGAGCACAGGGGGATGTGTGGGAGACTCCATGGGCCCCCCAGGACACAGGGACAGTCCCGTGGAGGCATCCCTGCCTCACTTGTCGCCCTGCTGGCCCTGTGCCCCCGGGACACAGGGGCAGCCCCACGGAGGCACCCCTGCCTGCCTCACTTGTCGCCCTGCTGGCCCTGTGCCCCCAGGACACAGGGACAGCCCCACGGAGGCATCCCTGCCTCTGTTTGAGGACATGAATGGAAATGGCCACCAGCATGCCAGTCATGTCGAAGCCACCTTCTAACTGGCCACCTGTGATGCCACCTTCCCCAGGACACCAGGAACTGGACTGGAACTGCCTTTCTCTGTTCCTCGGCACCACCAAGGCACCACCCAAGTCTTTCCCGGTGGAGATGTGCCTGTCCCTTTTCAGCAGTCCCCGTGTCCTGCTCCCACACGCTTACCCTCAGCTGAAATTGTGTGCTGAGGGCTGACCGGCCGAAGATTAATTCCATCTAATAAACCACCCCAAGACAAGAGCTTAGCAACAAATCCGTTTTCCTGACAGTTCTAAGATTTAGTCTCCCTGTTGCTAGAGGACGTGATGCACAGGCTACCAGAGCTTGGTCCCTGAGGCCCGGCGTCCCTGATGCTGCAGTGTGATAACCTTTCCAGGGAGAAGAACAGTTCCCATCAATTGGTGGGATGAGTCATGACAAGGCGGGACATGCAGCCCCGTGTGAGGAGCATCACGAATATTTTTACCTTCTGATAAACAAGTTTCCACCAGAACTGACACATTCTCTGCCATGTGACATAACTTAAACTAAGTTTCCTGGTGCTTTTTCTTTTTCTCTTTTTAACTGAGTTTTTGCCTGACAATCTAGGAACTGAACACACGCTGACAGGTGATGCTATTTGCGGCATTCCTTACTGCAGGGATAGCAGAGGTGTGAGGCGCGCCCCCCACCCCAGCAGACTTACCTCCCTCTATGCTCTGAGAAGTTTCTGAGCTTTCTGAGTTCACGTGCCTCCAACTGACGACTTCTGCATTTCCCTTTGTCTGTGGCACAAATAACTCTGTCATAGCAATAGCTATAAATAGGGGGCCAGAAGACAAGTACTGGGGTCTTGTACTCCAGGCAGACCCTCGCTGGAGGGCCGCTGTGTGCTGGCATCATGCTCAGCCTGGGGTGTGCCCTGCTTACTTTAATCTTCCCTATAATCTCACTGGTAAGCATATTTTTATCCCTATTGCACAGAAGTGGAAACTGAAGGTCAAGTATTTGTCTAAGTTGGGCAGGCCAATCTGACTCTAGCAGAGGTTCTCACCCAGGGAAGATTTGCCCAATAGAAGGCATTTGGCAACGTCTGGGTATAGCATGGAATGGGAGGGGAGGTGCTACTTGCATCTGGTCAATTGAGGCTCAAGATATGACCAAACACCCTGAGGATAAGACTGTCCTACAGCAAAGAATGATCCAGCTCCAAGTGCCAACTGTGCTGAGCTTGAGAAATCTTATTCTAGTGGTTGATCTCCACACAGGAAGATAGCACTGGTGCTTTCTGGACAAGTTCTACTTCTCATAATTCCAGTTTACATGGAAAAGAAAATAAAGAACATATTCTTCACTCTATGATTTGGTCAAGATTCACCTAGAACCTTGTTGGAAGTGTTCAGATGGCCTGGGAGGCAGCACTCAACCTCTGTTCATAAGCCCCTTCCATATCTCTGGGGCAACCTGGGGCTGTAGTGAGAACAGGTCTGAGAGACGGGGCTGGACATGCTGTCCTAGTCCCTCCAGCCCCGCAGCTTCGCAGCTTCCTCACTAGAAACCACAAGTGATGCTCAGACCCACAGAGGTGTTCCAGGAAAGACTACAGAAGCCGGAGGGCAGTGTGGCTGCTGAGCACGTGTCCCCAGCTGCAGGAGGGCGCAAAGGAGGCCCCCGCGATGCAGCACACTTGCCCTCCCACGTGAAAATCAGAAGCCACCCTCAAAGGAGGCCTCTCTCCAGCACTGGGATTATCCCCTTGATGTTTTTGCAAAATTCAGTTCAGACTCATAAGACTCATATGTCTTACGCCCCTTTATCATATTCATGATCTGTCTCCACTTTTAGCTGTGGAAATGGTTCCTATTTGTATATTTTCCATGGTAGGCAAGGAATCGATTGGGTCTTTCTTTCAACCAATTTTACAGAGCTCTCATGTAGGCCCAGTGCCTGGGTAGAGCACCAAGCTCAGGGCAGCCTCAGTCCTGGCCTCACCCTCAGGAGCCCTGAAGAGTAGCAGACATGAAGAAGGACCACCTGACTGCTTAACCAGAGCTGGGAAAACCTAGGGTGCCAAAAGAGCACACCACGGAGTGACTGATGGGAATTGTCAAGTCACAGAAAACAAACATTGGTGAAAAAGCCAACCAGTAATCCAGAGTGCTGTTGACTGAACCCTGCTAACATCCTTAAACCTTAAGACATGCTTTCCTTTTTAAAAATAAATCCTAATATAATCTGTTATTTATTTTATTTTTTGACAAGTAAAAATTGTATATATTTAACATACAAAGTGTTTTGTTTTGAAATATTTATGACTATGGAATGGTTAAATTGAACTAAGTAGCATATGTGTAACCTCACATAGGTATCAATTGTGTGTGTGTGTGGAGAAAACACTTAACAGCTACTCTATTAGCAATTTTCAAGAAAAAAAACTTTGTCATTAAAAAAAGTCACCATGTTGTAGAATAGATCCCTGGAACTTATTCCCCCTGCAGTAGAATTCTGTATCCTTCTACCATCCCTCCAAGCCTTCCATGCCCCCCACCCCACATTGCTTCTTTTTAAACAAAATGATATCTTCCTCTATACACGATCCTAGAGAGCTCTTTTTTCTTTTTAAATAGACTTTATTGCAGTATCATTACATATAGGAAGTACACTCATTTTCAGTCAAAGATAAGCTGTAACAGATCCCTATACCCATCTAACGACCACCACGACCAGGATGTAACGCAACGCACACTCCCCGAGGGATGGGCACGTTCTCAACTTTGACTCACACTGCACAAAAGCAATTCATGAAGCGGGAGCATTTGAACTTCATAATATTCTCTACATATGTGTGTCTTCTAATCAAAGTCCACTCTGTCCTGGACTCGCTTTCTCCAACAAGATTCTCCTTAAAAGAGCAATAATAGTAAGTACCCCGGTCATAGAAAAACCAAAGAAACCTGTTTATGGAGACTATCACCCTAGGAATGAAATGAATTGCTTTTTCAAGATGATCAACTGCATTTGTGTGGCAAGGAGAGTTTACAATTTGCTGGAAAAGTTGCTGTTCTGGTTTTTTTTACTAAACCATCCTCTGAAATGGGGAGGGGAGCCACATCCCACTGGGAGGCAGGCAGGCTGAGTACCTCACGCCTTCCAACTCAGGCTGAGTGTCAACATGACCATCCCCACATGGGGATCAGCTGTGCAGGCGGCCCAGATCTTTAGATTCCTGCTCAGTAAAAATTAGGAAAGTTAAGATAGCTCAAAGGGATGAAACTCATCTCCCCCTCCTCTTCTCGTATACATTATCATCCTCCTCAGATAACCCATCATCCCTATTTATCCCACCATTACCCTTTACTAAGGTGACCAGATTTTAACATTGGTAAAGTGGGACACCATTGACTGGGGTGTGGGGGTGTGTGGGGAGGTTCTTAATTAAAAATTTGGTCTATATGGAGCAACAAAAATTTTCATAGAATGCAAAAATAGTATTGTAATATATATTTTTTAATTTCAAGGTAAGTACAATTTACAAATATACATTTAAAAATTTATGTATAGTATTATTTTATTCTTTGGCATATTTCTCATTTGAGTGAATTTTTTTTAGTAGATTGCTGTCATTGTTTAAAAGGTCATGAAATTTTTCACAAGAATTTGTTAAATTATATTTCACACATAAAATGGCTTTCA